>JAOYNN010114722.1:0-11547 GCA_025770095.1 Goniobranchus kuniei | reverse complement strand
TTAAAACTTTTGACTAAATCGTTTTCATTTGCCGAATGAAAGAAAGCTCCGTAAGACTTTCTAGCCTATCAATGAGAGTTGTGTAAACAATCATCATGTGGTCACTACCATTCAAGGCCAAGGAGGTAGAGTACCTTTAGGCGGAGGACGTAGCCTGAAGCCACTGGTTCCCATTTGACCAATAAAGAAAACAAAACCACAAAAAACAATACAAAACAACAACAAAAAACCCGAACCCAAAACCGACCCCCTACCCAAAAAAAACAACAAAACAAACAAAACAAAACAAACAACAACATCAACAAGAAACAATAAAAACAAAATTTTACATTCACAGGGCAAGGTCTATGAAATAGTAAATGCCTTCATTCGAAACAGTTGTGTAAATCTATTCCAACTTGGTTATGTTATGGAATTATCACAATTTTTGCACGGTAGCTTTTAATGATTTTCTTGGATGATTTACACTTTTTATCACAATATGCAGACATTTAAATCATCATATCCTGTGTTTGAAATCTGAATACCCAAAGAGAAATCAAATATAAATGAAATGAATTGAAGACAAAAAGATTGTCTACCCATGTTTTCAAGAGGTAACAGATCCTCAATGAATTGATAAAGAAACAATGCTCAAGTAAAAAGTAACAGTTGATGAGAAATAAGAAATTCAAAAAGTAATAAACAAAAGGCATTAGGACAAAATTTATGTGGATAATTCCATACATACGTTGACATTGCACTGACAAAATGGAGGTGAAAAAGTATAAGAAAAATTATATTCAACAATGATGAATGTGCAAAATACATGAAAAATTAATGTTGACAACAGTCGAGACATACATTTTTGACCAGTTCATATTATCATGAATTTATTAAAAATCTTATGTGGTGCAAATAAATCATATATAAATGCCATGACAAATCTACCCCACTTCAGCTATTATGTTTTTCATTGTAAATTGTGATAGAAATTGCTCTTTGTTTCGTTTTTGCTGTATTTATTTTTTTCGGTTTTGCCAACCTGTCTGTTCTCAAACATACTGCATTCAAACTACTTTCAGAATCTAACTTTTCTTTAAGCTCATAAATTAATATGAATGAGATTGAACCATGCATGTTAATGTAAATGCCTTTCAAAGAGCTATTCAAACATTGCATGCCTTAAGGTTAACAGATTTGGGCTTAAAAGTTCATACTATTTAAATGCCATTCATTATTACTTGAGCCATGGTGAAGATATGTTGTGGTGCAACCATGGAAACAGTGTGAGCGAACAAAGAAGCATCAAAATGAGATAATGCAGCTTTATATGACACATAAAATAAAAGCAAAATAACAGAACCTAGTGATAAGGGGAAAAAAACCACAAAAGGAAAGCAAGGGCTATAGAGGTTCTTAAAATGAAATAGTGTATGATGTTATTGTGGAATTCTTTCTCGATAATTCATTAAAATATTTTTTCATCACCTCAAGTTAATCTAGTTCACCATTTTCATATTAATTTCTCCTTTAGAAAGCAATGCTGTGAACTGAGAAAAGGCAAGCATACTTATCAAAATGTGTACCAAAATAAAACATGTCAATTTGTAAAGAAAAAAAAGGAAAGATTTTGTGAAAGCTGTGACAAAGATTGGCAAAAAAAGAAAAAAAAGAAAAGAATTTTAAAAAAGGGGGCACAGGAAAAATGTGTAGCTTTGAAAAGGAGAAGGGCCCAGTTTATTCCCTGTGGCAATTTTTATCAGAAAATCAAGGAAAATATTCTCGCATTAAACAAATGATGTATTTAAACAAACAAACATAAAGAGAGAGCATGGCTAAGGGCCCCTCTAACTTTTCTTTACCTCTTCAATCTCCACGTCATCCTGTTTACAAATGCAAATTGGTCTGTAGTTACAGTGACTAATGAAACAGATACTGGATATTTACACTTAAAGACCAACAATAACATACAATACTTCTTTTATCAAGAAAACAGATTGGTGAATGCGATTGAGCTATGCATGTTTGTGTGACAGCATTTCAAATGATGTCCTGTATAGAAAACAGAGAATGCCCGGAGTAGTGTTCTTGTATTATTTTGATGTTAACCATTAAAACTTCATTTTCAAAAGTAAAAATACACCCCTTAATATGACTTCTCCTCACAAAAGTTTTTTTAAAAAATATTTATGCATAGCTCAGATCCGGCATTTTAGAACAATTTAATATGATCTACACATCAAAAGCAATAATACCACACTTGTCTTTGGACAGGTCAAGTTATATTCAAGCTACTGATTTCATCAATAAGCTCAATCAGCCTTTTCATTGTTCAGCAGAAGTCTGCCAGTGCAGATTCCTTCAATTGAAAATATTCTGTTTGTACACTAAATAGAAAACAATTCAATACATAGAAATAGTTTTTAGGTATACTCTCTTTCTTGTAATCATTAATGTATATCAGGTGAGGGAAAAAAAACCGCCCGCGAATTGGAGGGATCATAACTGCGTTATTTTTCAATCAAGGTTAATTTACTTTGGCACACTAATACTTTGATTTTTTTACACGATGTGTCCAAATATAAAAAGTATTAATAGAATAGTAAAGAAGGTGTCATCGAAAAGGTAGGGCAATACCGAAATGCAAAATATCGAAACGTTGATTATTTTGCGTTGAGTCTCTTTGTATATAGGTGTTTGTATAAATTGTGATTTGTTCAAATGGTTTATGCATACCGGTAACGACACTTTAAGATTAGGGAGACAAAAATGTATATTATGGAGCATTATCCTTAATCTCATCTGCAGCATTTCAATCTAGATTTAGAGAGATTTTTCTTTCAAACTTTTATTGACTATTGTTTCGTCAAAGCGCCGTTTCGTCATTACAAGGGTTTTGTTGTTTTATTGTGAAAGTGGAGCATCATTAAAATTGCACGTCTTCATCTTACTCGAGACTTAGATCTAGATCTAGAATAAATTAACGCGCATCTGATTCTGTTATGTAAGCCTAGATTTGTTACTTCTCTTTGTCGTCATGATATTCAGTAAGGCAGACAAGGCAGGGATTTATAACCACTGCTAACATTGAAAAAAAATCCAGAGTATTGATTATCTGCTCATAAACCTCACATCAGGAAATATTGATTACGGGTGTAAGTTTTGCTTAGATTAGAATGAAACCCAGTCGTATTATTGACAAATACCTTTTCTATTGATGCGTAAATGGTTTTTAAAATTGATAGTTTTGCTGCAGTTATAGGCCTTCAAAGTCGCAGGCATTTTTTTTTGCCTTCCACGATAGATCATAAGAAATTTTTAATTGTGCAATTATTGCGTAATTTATCAGAAAATATCTTGTCTGATTTTATTTTCACAGTTAAAATAAAGGAGCTATACTAATGTTTACGAAAAAGCTGACAAAGAGCAGAGATGTGCTTGCAAAGACAAAAACACTTTCACTATATTGCGTCATTGCAAGCAATACACAAATAAAACACATCACAGTTGATCAGTCAGTTGGCACATTCATGTTTGTCGTGTACCACTGTGATCTAAGACCTCTGGAAGGAACTATTTTGAAACAACACACGGAAATGAAAATGTGATGGATGTTGGCATGAAAACCCCCCCAAAACGAACAAAAATTCCCATGCAAACTTTTAGAAAGTTCCTTTTCTTAAAAGAGTACAAAATATAAGAATTCATGAACAATTCTGACTTCTAACCATTTGATCCCCTCTGCTCTCACTTGAACCTCCCAATTATAACACTTCTTTTGCTTCTCATCATGAAACAAATTATTAGAGACACTTAAATCAGAATCACAAATTATGTATCTACATCCAACCATTTATACAAAAGATCAGAAAACGTAGGAATCATTTAGTTACTGTTATCATTTTCTGAAAAGGCAAAAAAGTCGCTTTATGAAGCAAATAATAACTTTGATGATCTTTGATAAGCACAGGATCTTCTTCTTCTAGTACAAATGCCTTTGAGAAGCTATTGTATCAATATGATGCAACACACATTTTTGTCCGACTCTTGTAGCCTTCCAGAGGTCTGTGACACACTACCAACTCTACATTGTTTATAAAGTGCTGAGTGCTTACACACTATAAGCATCATGGTTATTTACTTGTGAATGTATGGCATAGGGGATAACTATAATTTCCTTGACTTACCCGAATCATGGTTTCAACCGATGCAAAATATTTACTCCACCAGTCCAATGCATCCATATCAGGTTCATCTTCATCAACAATTCCCTTTTTCTTCTTTCGGTTTTCAGCAGTTTTTTGTTCCTTTGTTAATGGATTCTGTGAAAATATAAATGTAAAGCTATTAGGACAATATGGCAGGAGATATAAGAGAAAGGTGAAAGTGTGGAACAGTGCTGTCCGTTGGCAATTACATGTACCAAACTGTAAATGAGAAATGAATAATATGGCTAATCAACATGCTATTTCAGCTTAGGCTTTCTAAAAGCAAACTGACAGACTTAAAGCGTAATTGATTAATATTGCTGATTATCCACTGACTTTGATAGTTAAGTTTGTGAAAATGAATAGACAGGCCAATGCATGGGCACTGTTTATCATTTTGTTTTGTTTATCTCCATGAAACCTTATCAAGCTCTGCTATCTTTCCCATAGATTTGATTTAATATTTGAAAGATTTCAAAACCTGACCCCAACAAAAATCCAACTGAAAAAATGAATGCAAATTCCAAACTGACCTCTTCTTTTAAGATGTACATCAAATTATGTATCTCCATACAAACATCGAGTAGGGAATATAAGGTTAGAGAAATATTTGGCACCAAAGCATGCACAGACAGCTGTTTGTTTTCTAACCTGAACACTTACCACATCAATGGTGACGCATTGATCCTTATGAATAAGAGGCAGGTTTTCATCAATACTGACAGCAACATCTTCTGAACGTACAGACACTGGACTTCCAGTTTGAATCACCCGTACAGCATCCACACCTTTAACTGAAAGTACAGAGTAGAATCCATTGCTTTTAAGTGATGAAATAAACATCTAGAGAATGAAAATATGGGCTTTGGCTAGATGTTATGTTGTCTACTGCAAACTAGTGTTTTATGATTGAGTATGGAGTCACTGCCAGATTGTTTTTGGATAAAAATACATTCAAATATTCTTATTACAATTTAAACTGAGACGCAAAAAGGGCCAAGCAGCAGGTAGGGACTAAACTTCTGGCTTTATATGAAATGAATGTCTTGTATTTTTTACATCCTTTATTCAAGAACTGTTCATATGACTGCTGAAAGCATCATACATTCATCAATCTAGGGATGGATATGAACAAAAAAAAATTAAATAATCAACAGCCAAATACACAACTGAAAGCAAACCAGCTAATCCTTTTCATATAATTGTCAATTTCAAGCTGTTTATTTGTAAAAAGGCAACTACTGGTTATTAAAAATCTATTAAAATTAAATTACGGTATATCAAGTTCCTCGAAATTAAAGAAAAGGAAAATGTATTTTATCATCGTGCTTGATGGCATGACACGAATCCATGTATTTTAATAAATGTGGACTATCTTCTTTTTTCTAAGCTAGACTGGCAGTATGTCCTTAATACTATACTGAGAGAGAAAATTTACTGTAGATTGCAGACTGAATAGACTATGCATGAAGAATGTCACATTTCTCAAAATATAAATCATGAAGTTCTTGAACATGTTTTACATAAAACACAGCATGTCAAGAAACCATTCGTTACCGTTAACTGAGAGAGAAAGACGGATTTATCTGAAAAAACTAACTAAGCTTATTGATTGTTGAAAAGTTAAATCTGCCAGAAATAAAGTTCATTAATCTACCTTCGTATATCCATAAATATTTGTGAGTCAAAATCAAATCCTGGAATGTAGAAGAAAAAAAAGAGAACTTCAAGCCCACTTACTAGGGAAGAGTTTTTGAAGGGCTGACTTTGCGTGCTTTGTTGTTGGAACATACATAAATTTGTGAATGTTGCTGATTACATGAGTGCCCACAAGTGTGAAACGACCAAAACTTCGGCAATCCACACATCGAATTGTGATTGGAGGGCAGTACAACTCATTTTCAGGTAATTCCTTAATATGGGAGGGAAAAGAGGTAACACTTTAAAAGATTTATAGATTGTAAAGAGTAAATTAAAAACTCTATTAACATAACAAGAACTTTGCCCTTAGAGAAGTCCATCTATAAGCAAAATTCTCATTGCAAATAAGATAGAAGTAAAGCAACATGATATGATTCCTTAAGCAATCTAATTTTGATGATATTCATGAAAAGTCTTACATTGGTAAAATAAAGATGGGAAATGTTATTTCATTAAGCAGCATATCAAAAATTGCCTGTATAAACAATCATTGGTGTGAAAATATGAAACACATATAACAAGATCTATTCCCTAAGTGTCAGAATATTCATGAACATTAAATGATACTGTGCATCATATTGCCAATATATAAATAACTAGATGAAATGAAATAAAATATATTGATGCCGTAGGCATATACAAAACTTTAATTGATGCAGAGGGTTTCTTAGCTCATATTCCCAACATAAAGGGCTCAACAACTGTTATATTGTTCATCTTTACAATAGCCTCACAACTCTGTCACCATCTCAAAATTCAGTGAAACATGCAGAGGGACAGTTTTCCACTAGCAATGTAGAGGAACTGCTTGGCTCTATGCATTCATTTACTTCTGAATCAAGTGAGGTGATACAACATTAACAGGCAATGTGACAGAAATATAGCCAGGTATTTATTTACTTCGGAGTTGTGAGGTGATCGAAGTAAATTGGGTTATTGGGAAGCATAATAATATCACCACTGATCTGCAGTTATGGACCAGATTCTGTCCGTGAAATCCATTACCATCATGCCACCTTCCAAATTGAGTTTATGGTGAACATTGATACTAGTGCCAAGACGTTTTAACCATTGCCCTTATTCTCCTGCCTCCTCACCACAAGTATTGTGTGATATAGAGCTACAGTGAGAGAAAAAGGAACGGAAAATCCAATGGTAGAGAGCCATGTTGTTGATAATTTATTGCTCGTTGGAGAATTTGGAAGTGTTTGAATACAGTATTTAAGTCTGCTTTATGTGAGACCTTTTTTTTAAAAAAGATTAATTCATCATGTCATTTGATGTATCAACAAGTTTAAGTATCAGTAGTTTATGAAATATGATAAATGATTTTTTTTTAAAAAGACAAAAGGATTGAAACAATCAGGAAATAAATTCATTACATACCACATCAAAACATTTGACTGGAATACCGAAGTTTGGATTTTTCTTGCAGTTTAAGATAGTGGATGAAGATAAGACATGTCCAGCACATTCGATGTCAATACGTGGGTGATCAACAGACTGGAGTTGGACACGTTTTAAGTCTCTGACTCCCCAGAAGAGAACCTGTATGAAAAGACATGAAAAAAATGAAAAAACAACAACAACAATGATAAAACCCCCAAAACAAAACAAAACCCTCATTAAAGGATTTAAAAAATATGAACAAGGTATCAGAAGAAAGGATGTTCTACATATACAGAAATAATGAAATGTAATAGGGTTTGGCGATAATTTCTTCTGATTGCTACATTGAACCATTAAGGATGCAGAGAAAATCATCAACTCATTTTGAGCATAGAAAAACCATATAAACCATATAGAGAGAGGCTCATTTTGATTTGTGTTAAGGACTTTTTGGTGTTGATATTGTGAAAGGCTACGGATTGAACAAGAATTTAGGTACAAAGATAATAATCATGACATAGGTTGCATTGCGCAATCACATATGAAATTTTGACTGTTGGGTGTGATAGATCGCTTTGCAAGAACTTAGATATGAATAATTTTGTTCATAAGACAAATAATTACAACGAACTAAGATACATTTACTAAAAATTCCCAATGAAAAAAAAGTCTGATCACATACAAATTGCAGGGGGCGTCCTTGCAATACTTTTTTATCAGCTGATTTTATCACCAGCTTAAACTATTTTATTGCCTTTAAAATGTTCTTACATAACAAATAAATTTTATTTGCAAATCCTAAATTGTATGCTATTATAAACTATATGTGTTTCGGTAAATTATGTTTTAACATGCATAAAGTTAGAAGATAACGCTGAACCTCAATCCTGTGTTTGCTGAGAATAGGCCGGATGCCCTTTGGAACAGGCATAATGGGCCCTCTGTCTCTTCCAGATGCTGGTAGCTCCATGGGAGGCAAGTCTTGGCCTGTGGAGTCTCCAAAAGGAGCAAGCTGAGAAAATATTTGATAGTCAAACCATCATTTGATTTTCTTAGACATATCTTTAAAACAATGAGTATACTTTCATCCTAGCTGTTGTTTAGATAAGTTGATTCAGAATTTCATCTTTAGCTTTTATCCTGTGTGTTTTAAAAGCAGCAATGTACATTTAGAAATGAAAGCTATTTGCATTAAAAGACGGACACAGAGAGACTCAGAGTTTTGAAGTGTAAGCAAATGTGGTGAATTATGTTTTTAATGTGATGAAAAGAGTATAAAGCATCATTTTGGTAAATCTATTCAGAATGGACTTCTGAGTACAAAAACATTACACATTGCCAAGTGTGCATGAATATAATTCAGTTAAGAGTAGAAAAGTCACCAAAGTAACAAGCTAAAGAGCTAAATAAAATATGTCAAAATGCTAAACATTTCTTAATAATTACTCATGGCATCATATCTCTTTTTAACGGACATGAAAAACTGGTGTTGCATGCAAACATATCAACTAATGTAGCATGCAAAACTATTACCCTACAATTGAATAAGGTAAAATAGGTTGTTACAAATGATTGAAGAAAATGACAATTATTTCATTATATTATCTCATCCTTCTAAAAGGTTAAAGTATGAGTACTTTGAAAGCTATTATGAACTGACAGAGAAATAGGAGTCTATTACATAGAAGGGTATGTGAAAGATTCTCCTCAAAGCCAAAGAACACCAAAAGTTATAACAATATGCAAATAAAAATTGTAAGATACCACTACAGCAACAAAACTCATTAAACAGGAAAAAAACCCAAAAATCAAAATGAAAGAAAGCAACAGCTAGCTATCTGCAGCAGAATGAGAGACAGAAACCATACTATTGTATACGTTAAATGATATGAATATGATCTAATTGGAACTAGAGCTTGAAGATCATTTGCAATCTTTTAAGAAATAAATCAATTAAATGTTTTTAGGAATAGTGGAGCAGGGAAGGAACGATTCTGAATCAGAGCAGAGAATAATTTTTGTTCGTTTTTGTTATTGTTTTATATTTTTAAATAACAAGACTCATACCCGTATTCTAATGTTAGTTTAACTTATGTTTTCTGTTAGTAAGCCACCAAATGAGTCATATCTGTCATTTGCCTCCAGTTTATCTCAAAACTGATTCTTTCCTGTATACTTATTAAATGACATGTATGTACAGCTGTAGTATCCATCCTGGTCCTCAAAAGGATTCCAGATGAGGCCGCTCCCCAAGCGCATTTCCCTAATGACATTCTGACTAGATCAGTCTTACGTCACATTCATTTTCTATTTAACAGTTGGCTATCTTTACTTTGATATGCATGCCTTATTGCTATCTGCAGCTGAGGAAGTATCTGTTATAAGGGAGATTTTCAAATCATAGTAGAAATCTCAATTTTATTTTACATAGATAGAGAACAGTAGATCAGATTTGGTTTTTTTCACTTGTTTATGTTTTTAACACTGAATATGAAATTTAAAGGATAATACTTATTCAAAACAAAATATGAAATAGCATCATTTAAAGTGTTCAACAAGATCACTGTCTGTGATATAAATAATTTGGCAAATCAAGAAACAAGGAAAATCACCAAATTTTCTTCTCAACAAAAGGAAAGGGGCTTACTTGAGAAAAAAAAATGAAAGAGTTGCAAAAGATTTGAAGAGAGAAAATGTTAAAGAAAAGAAAATTTAGCACACAGTTGAAACTGAAAACAAGATAATGTGTGGCTTTGAGTAGAAATCATAATAAAACATAAATTACATAGATCTGTATGCTTGATTCTTTGCAGTCTTGGCTATCAGAATTTATTGGGTGATGTAAAAGTGTTTTCACCTTCCATTTGTTCTTCCTTTTAGTCATATTTATCTGAGTTTTATCTTTGGCAAAAGCATTTATACATGACAATAAAAATTCAGTAGCCAAGGAACTGTAATGCATGCATCTATTTTTCGTATACATTTCATAATATTAGAAAATGATAATATAGAGGTTTTTAAGAAGCCAAAAAAATAATCCAAGAAAACAAAGTCCAAAGGATGTAAACCAAGTACACAAACAGATGAGCAAACTTTAGTTTATCAGAACTAAAGTGATAAAAATTGTTGACAGTACAAACATTGAAGCACAGCTAACTGAGGAGGAACAATTAGTATTCTTCTCAGACTGAATGAAATAAAAATTCAAAACCAAAAGAAAATAACCCAAACCTAGACAGCAGAATTGATTGTCAGCTTTGGAATGAAGTAAAGGATATAATGGACATTAAGGAAAACTAAAGACTTGTGCGACAAATTAGAATAATCAGGTGAGATGAAATGATGAACTGTAAGTAAAAGTGCCACTGATGTTGATATCTATATGTCTGAAATTTAGGAGAAGAAGGTACCAGAATGGACTTTCTCGCATATGGAGGAGTAAGGTAGGCTGCTTTCAGGTCACTTTCCTCAAATGGTTTCTAAGAAAAACACAACACAGCACAAAGCTTGATCAAATAAATAAATCTAAATGCAAATAAAATCTTAACCTTCAGGATCTGAAATGAGATGGAAAAAGGTTCTAAAAACTTAGAATAAATTTGTAAATGCAATGCTCTACATATCATATGGGATTATTTATATTAGGCCTATCAATTTAATTTATCCAGAAGAATTTAAAAAAATGTAAAGAAGACAATTCATATAAATCCTTAAAATGGCTACAATGGTAAAACAAATTGTGGTTATATTTTCACAAAATACAGATAGAGAGTGGAAAACCCAACTCAGTTGCAGGTTGCAAGTGTAAAAAAGGGACAAAAGGTTGATGGCTGATTATGCAGAAAATAGAGAGCATTAAATGATCTTCTATTCCAGGTGGTGTAGGCCTATATTTGAATATACTTAAAAAGAGAAAAACAAAAGCATAATAGGTACTGGGTTTTTAGCATGAGGATTGTCAACTCATAATGACAGAAAATAATTTTCAAGGGAAACAATCTCATTTCCTTTTGTTTGATTTATAAATAAAGTCACTTAAAAATAGACGGAATTTTCACCAGGTGTGCAGATTTGGTGAAGATTTTGTAACTTTGAGATCAGTGCATTACATCGCTAACATTAATGTGTACAAAAACAGATGACAAATGCCTAAAAAGAGCTATTTCATTAAAATTGTAAATTGTCCTATTTCAAAATTACCTCTGAATAAAATGATCAGTAACGTCAAAACAAAACCCAGAAAACATAAAAAAAGAACAGCCTATAC
>JAOYNN010114611.1:0-11547 GCA_025770095.1 Goniobranchus kuniei | reverse complement strand
AGAGAGAGAGAGAGAGAGAGAGAGAGAGAGAGAGAGAAAACAGTTGTAAAGGAAGAAGTGAATAAGTTTGAGGATCACTTATAGCATGAGGAAATAAACCTACCTGCAAGTCCTTCTGATTCAAAATGTTCCAGAACAAGTTTGATGGAATCATGCTCAATGTTTGAGGTGATAAAATGTGGCTTTTTCAAAGCAAAGTTGACCGGGTCTAGTAATGAAATATGTCGATTGAAATGATCTCTAAAAATTGCAAGGCCTGACCGGAGTATCCAGTTGTTCCCCTTGATGAGAACAGAAAGTAATAAAGCTTACATGTCAATGGAAAATGAAGACAGACAATTTTTTTAAATGAAAAAAAAAGGTAATGAAAGAAAGAGTTCCAGTACAGGAATGGGCAGATTGAAAATCTTAAATGTCCCAATTTACACATATGATATGAAATATAAAACGTTAGAAGAAATATACCTTATAGATGAAGACCATTTGCTTTTCAAATTTTAAACAGAACTTCATATGTTGTTTAAAGATATATTCCATTTGGAACAACCCTCTCTTGGTATTTCAAGGGACACAAGCTTGCAAATGAACTGATGACATGCATGATATGACTAACATGTCAGGAACAAAGAGGTGTCTAAATTCTTCATGAATAACTACAACTTTTTTAGTTTATAATTCACACTATGATCTTTATGGCAATAACAGGACTCGACAAATGAGGTAGGAACTTATGAACTGTGATTTTTTATGCAATTTTTAACTCTCTTAGTTACATTCAAAACATTTACCTCTGTTCCACCAGATGTGAAAATGATATCTGTAAGAAATTAGAAAAAAAAAAATCAAATCATCACAATGTTGCCAAAGCATGAAGTAAAATTCTGATCTTGTTTGACCTTTTGGTTAAAACTCAAAAAAAGGTAAAATTTGTAAACACAAAGATAAAAGGTGAATTAGCATAATTCTGCAAAATCAGCAACACAAATGCAAACAATACCCCCCCCCCCACACACACACACACACACACAAACATACATACACACAGACTCTTTCAAGAACAAAAAAAAAAAGAAACCAAAACACACAAACACACAAATTCTGGGTCAAAGTTTGTCTAAAGATATAAAAATCTTAAACTGTATAAGCGGTGCATTACAAATTCTATTTTACAATCCTCAGTGGCGTATAAGGATCACATTTAGTGATGCTTCTAAATTCTCATCCTTTTTGTTTACAGTTCAAAGACTTCATGAGATCCTTTGATTCACAAATGCCAAACACAGGGAGTTTAAGCAATGACATAAAATGAAAAAATTCACAATCTTTTATAGTCGTACCAGATGCTTTTGCTCCAATCATATTGGCCACATGTTTCCTTGCTGTGGCTATGGTGGATTTTGCTTTCCTGCCTTATGGTGGATGAGGTGAAAACATGGAAAAGATTAGGTTATGATATATCAAGATGGGCAAAACTTAATTCACCACAATATAAAGAAAAAGATAATGTTTACATGAAATTTATAGCCTATATTCCTCGTAGTTGACAAACACTACTAAATCCTTTACGCCAACCATGGAACACACTAGGGGAAACAGTGCTAAAAAAAAACTCACCATTCCACAATCGCGCATCAATGCACACTTACATTCCTTCTACCCACCAACCATTTGACTGTGAAATACCCTACCAAATAACATCGTTAAGTCTAGAGATGTGAAACATTTTCATGAGACTATATTGTCAAAGGTGGACTGAGCCTCTGGTTAAGAGTCACCACATTCTAAGTTTTCAAGGTTCAAGACCCCTTCTAAATCCTGTATCCCCCAGAATACAATTTCCTTATTAAACATCTCAAATCCCCATGAGCAGCTGACCAGGCTGATAAAATTAATTGACTTCAAGTAACTGAAAACAATGCTGCACGCCTTGTGTTAGGCAAACGGAAGTCAAACAAAGCAAATCCTCTTCTGAAGCAGCTTTACTGGCTTCAAGTTTGTGAAAGGATACATTTTAAAGCAGCTGTTTTCGTGTTTAAATGTCTCAATCAATTGGCCTATTTTTTTCTCCAAGAACTCATTAAATTTCAGAAATCTTTAAGAAATTTACAGTCCTAGCAAGATCATTCTCGCCGGCAAATTCCAAGAGTAAAATTAAAGGCTGGTGCTTGAACATTCCCTCATTTTGGCCCAACTATCTGAAATGGCTTACCATTTGAAATAGGAATTCACAGTCGTTGGAGATATTTAAAAGAATACTCAAAAGTCACTTCTTTCTCAAATCTACGACAAAATGATGATCAAGGGTGTTAAGGTTTGTTTGTGTCTGTTTGCACAGTATGTTCATATTTTATTTATATTTTTGTAATCTAAAAATTTGAGAGTAAATATTGTACTCTTTGGTGAATGGGTGGGCAAAAGAAAACTTCCTGAAATTTAGCTCTCATCATCTAAGAAGTGACAAAATAAATCGTAATGAAATTTTCACCACAAATACATCAATTAAATTAAAGTAGACCTGGAAAATTTCATGGCATCAAACAATTTATGTTTAAGTTATAAGGAAAAATATAAGCAGTGGTCAAAATTGTCCTACATTGCCAAATCGGCAATTTATGTTTAAAGTTTCAATTGATCAGTTAAGCCCCCAGTTTGTGCAATAACATGACTACATGTCAAAGTCTCCTTTTCTAATTAAATTAACCTAGATCTAGATTTACAAATCTTTTCTACAGACATGCAATTTTCTTCCTACATTTAGAAATGTTTGCCTTGGTTGGCCTGTAGTAAATGGCTCCGCTCGGTCATTCTTTGCTTTGAAGAGAGATTTGATTATTTATTCTTTCTCTCCAAAGGTAAAACCCTATAGTAAATAATCATATGATTGAGATTTAGACCTAGATCTACATAGCCCTAGAATCATAGATCTACACTAACTAAATCCAATATAGGCCTGGATCTAAGTGTAGATCCTACCTTCATCAAACGTAGGAGTCTTTGCATTGTCAATTTTTACATTTTTGTTTTGTTTTCTTCAGATCAGATCACTTTAGTAGTGTTGTTTAAACAATAATGCAAAATATCGAGACATAATGCTTTAGAAAATGTTTAAACAATCATAGTACAAGACTTGTCTGTTGATACAACCTATGCGCAGTCGCGAAGAAGTGATGACAAACCTGACTCTCATAAATGATCGCGAATTAGACCGGTGTTAAAGTGTGATAGTTGCAAAATGGGGGTGGTTGTCTTTATATTATTATAACTTTTAGGGTTTTCTGTTGATCACAATTAAATTTTAGATAGCTACATAAAGTTATTTGTATTTGATTTTGTCTTCATTTTGGAGCGATTACTTACAAAACAAGAACTTTATAAGGCTTCAAAGTCCAGGAAGTTTTTTTTTCACCCACCCGATATATAACAGTATACATTATGTTGTTCATCTATGATAACAACTTTCGAATGTGATTACTATCCCCTTATTATCCCATAATATATTAATGTGTACAACATTCATTTATTGATGATGCTCTAATGCACCTGGAGCTTACAATTTATCTGTTCTGTCTCTGTAATTTGTAAAACTTCTCATTTGTCCAATCAAACAAGCAGTCAATATCGCTTTATGTAGTATCAATATGTATCTGGCTATCCAGAGTTCTATAAATTTTTGTATCATCTGCAAATAACAAAAGTTGTGATTCATCACAGCTAGGTAAATCATTGATAAAAATCACAAAAGTACAAATAGTACCCTGACAGAACCTTGAGGGATCATAACACCATTGACAATGTTCCATTGTGCTGAGCTACCATTGACACATACACACTGCTTCATCTTAGGCAAGAAGTTTTCCATCCATGAATAAACCAATAAGTATATACTATGTTGCACTAACTGCAAATAAGTCCATGCATTTGCCATGTAAATTTGTCCTTTGCAAAGGATTGTAAAACTAGCAAGCTGATCAATTTTTCAGTTGTTCTGGAATTGGTGGGTACTAATGGCTTTCAAATTGTTTTCTTCAGATATTGTTTCATACATTTTGCTACACAAGGTTCATGTAAAAAAATTTGTAAAAATATTTCAGACAAGCTAAAGATGATGAGTTGGTTGTTGTTGTCATCTTCACTTCAACTCGTCCAATTTGTTCATCAGGCTTTCTACATTGGCATATAGATCTAGATATGTTAGTAATATAATTTTGTGATCGCTGGCCTTTGTTGATTTGACATTGACCCTCACTTGACAAAATGGAAATTCTATATCAATAAATTTTCTTTCGTTTGTCAGCATTTTCATTGAGGAGATTGAAAAGAGGCAATTACCTGCTTCATATGAACTTGATGGATTTCCCCATGCATCTGTAAGAGTTCTTGTAATTTCTTCAACAACTTCTGTCGATAATGGAGTTGTCGCATTATAATCTAAATAGACCATCTTTCAGAATATTATATCCCTTGGAAAGATTTCTTGCTGAAAGGTTTATTCTCATGTGACACAGCAAGTTTCTGTCCGCTTAAAATTCCAAGTGAGTGACAACCAAATCCTCCACTTCAGCTAAAAGACAAAGAAAAAGAGAGACAGAAATGATAAAAATGAAAATGAGGTGCTATATCAATCACAAAAAAGTCAAGTGATGACCGTCAAAGGCTGCAGTCCCAATGTTAATGGACTGAAATGATTGACAAAAAATTAAAGCAATCTTATACTAATGAGGAACTGCCATCCCTTACAGCCAGGATCAGTAACAATAGACAAAAGTTTAAACCATCACATCAAAATTGCATAAAATCGAATATTAAGAAAAAAAAAATTCCAACAAAAAATGAAACTTAAACATAAATCTGTCTCAAAATGTAAAAGATCTCTCCAACACATACCACTTGAGCAATCAAATGAAGCATGGCTATCAATGACCTACGGCCAAGAAATGGCATTATTAATTTTGTAAAGGAATTGAAAATTACAACAATAATACCAAAACAAAACAAAAAACCAACAAGAACAAAACCACAGGAATATTAATATAGATACACTGCAGCCATCTTATACATGTACCATTAAGCTACAAAAGTATAGAGCAACTTGTATCTACTTGAGTAGCTTTGCCTCAATAACTGGATGGAGTGGAGGAAGAGAAAATGTAATCAATGAAAAGGTTCCAAAGTAGTTTGCTATTTGGGGAAGTAATTGGAAAATTCCTGACCAGGAGGGTACAAGGGAAGCACACAGAGAGATTTCATTAGAACCTTGCGATGATCCAACTGAAATTTCCTGTTATTCCTGCAGTCTCATTATTCCCAAAACCAACACCATATAGTGAAATGTTCAAAGTATGATGCACCATCACAGATTTCTGTTAAAACCTGTGTGCACCCTGCAGTGTTTGAGAAGAATTCTGACTACAGTGTCATATTTGGATCATGTTGCCAGCAGCTAACAGTGCAGCAAGTGCTGCAAAGAATTCTCTATTTTGTAATTGAGGGTTGCTCCTGACACCATTCACTGACATTGACACTGCAATGACAACTGTATAAATCACACAGCTTTTCTTACAAGTTCAATGCAGAAAAAAAGAAAAGTGCAGAAATGATAAAGAATTGGGCATGCAGGATCAGAAACACCTGACAATTTCATTATTGCAGTATCTCTTTTGTCAAGTATCATTAAAATAACACATATAAAGGAAGTTCAGCTGAATTCTCCTTAATTCTTGCGATTGTTTACAATCATGAACCACAATAGATCTTGAATTCAATTTGAGTGGGATTAGTTTTAAGAGAAGCATAATAAAGATTCTCTGTAAATTGATCTAATATCCTGGGTGGAAACTTAGAAGAAAATAAAGAAACACTGACCCTTACCTAGGCCTCTCAGCTTCATATATTATGCTATCTGTCGTGACCAATGGTAGTTTTACAATTTACAAAAATGTATGTTTTGAAGAGAGTAAAACATGCAACAGGCCTCTGCTTATTGAATTATCCTTATTATGAGAAGATTTATTGTCATTGCACCTTTAACCTGTGATTTACCAATACATGACAAACCACATGGAAAGGTAATTTCATTCAATTACCTTGACATTCACTTTTAGATTCATTCAGCTTAAGGCGATTTTTCACTCATCCATGTTTTCACTTTGTCCACACAAGTCTCAATTTCAAACTTTTTATCGTCAAATTAATTTTTTATTATTTTGACAGCTGACATAAATTTGGATGTCATCTGCATATGCATGGTAATTTATCATGTTTCTCTTGAAAATATTAAATATTGGTTGTGTATACAAAATGTACAAAATCGGTCCGAGACATGAACCTTGTGGAACCCCATACATCATATTAGATTGTTTCGAGTAATCAGTTCCCACTGCTACTCTAGGGGTTCTGTACAACATGTAAGATTTCATCCATGTCAATACTGGACCTGCTATGCCATATGTCATCTCAAGTCGCGGCAACAAGACGTCATGATTGACACAATCAAATGCAGCACTAACATCTAAAAGTGTTAAAATAGTTATGTTCTTTTGGTCTGCACTTTCTAAAAGATCATTTTCAAGAGTGCCCATAGCTCCCTGAGCCATGGTTATGCTACAAACAGAGACATGATTGGCTATAATATCTAATACGATAGCAGGCTAGAAAGCCTGAAAATGTACATTTTGAGCCAAGATGCTTTTATTTACCATACTGTTGTTCTTGTGGGAAGGGAGATGAGATGAAGGAAGTGCTGAAGTACTACAGTACTCAAGAGTAGCTGCACGTGAGCCTGCGTTCATTGTATGATAATGGTGTATGGACTAACAACTGTGAGTTGCTAGATAACCTTCCAGTAACACAAAGACAGTTTTTGTTTATAGAGGGGCTTTCTAGGTGTGCTGTAATAACAGAAAGAAGAGTTGTAGGATCTGTGATATCAGAAATGTTTAATTGTACTCAAATTATGAGCAAAAAAAGTCCTGCTCCCTGATTGCCGTTAAACACTAGCAGTCCTAAACAGACTCCAATGTATGTACATAGTATTATATTTATCCTTAGATTTTGATGACAGAGCTGGAAATGTAAATATGCCTGATCTATTGACAATTGGCAGGCCTAAATATAGCAAATAAGTTTTTTTCTCCATATTTATGATCAAATATCTGATCATACCAGACAAAAGATGACTAGATATAAGAGGCTGCAGACATAAAAAAGTTAGAGCTGTTACAGAAAGGGGATAAAAATGGCGATTAAATTTTATTAAAACATTTTAAAGGAAAAAATGTCAACGCGAAGAAATCGGTTCAATGCAACTAGATACAATTGTTGGTCTGATGTTTCCAATTGTTCACACATAGTATTATAAGCACATTTTAGGCAGGTTTTCCTCTCCATAAACCAGAAGGTGTGTATTCTGAGGCCAATTTTTTCCATTTTTCAATGAGCTTTAGCCTTTTCCTTTTTGCTTTTCCTTATCTAAAATTTCTTAAAATTGGTTTATATTGTGTTCACTGTCATTCATTTTCTGGGTTACAGTCAGGACTTGGGTAGGCCTAAAGATTAATGATAGAGGCTGGGGTTAGGAATAGAAAGTTAATTTTAAAATTCTTCTCTCTGTCCCTCTAAATAAAAAGACACAAAAAAAAACAAACAACAAACAACAAAACCCAACACACACAGAAGAGAGGGAAGGAAAAAAAGGATAAAAATACAAACAAACAAAAACCCGATAGAGAAAAAGTCTCCCCTGATATCAAATGAAGTGTGTCCAGGCTGAACAATAGTGTTCCTCAACCCTACCCCTGCCATACATATGCACACATGAACAAATATCATTATTTTTCATTCCCCTAAACTACTTATGAATATCAAAATGCATAATGTTTTGTTGGATTGTTTGGGGATTTCTTTTCTACTTTTTATGTGTTTTTTTCTTGTTCCTTGTTTTGTTTTGTTTTTTTTATTAGTATTATTATATTTATATTCTGTTTTCATTTCTTTTTAGGGAGTGTCAATTCCCTTGTAAACTTTTTTTTTCTTGTTTTTATCTGCAGTAGATTTGTTTTGTTTCATTTTCTCTTGTCTGTTTTGAAGGTGTAGAGTGTTTGCTTTGGGTTTTGTTTCTTGGTTTGTCTGTTTTTGTTTTGTTTTTTAATAGTGCGATTTAAAACAACACGTTCAAACATTACTATGAGTGTGCGTCATTTTATACTGAGGTTTTTGTTTTTGTTTACAATTGTGCCTTTTTTTAAAAGAATGGGCGGCGGGTCAGGGGGTGGAAAACTTTTTATACAGCCACATTTCTTTGTAATTCTAACCCAAAACAAAACTAGCACTTTCCCCAAGTAAATCCATCACATACTCCCTACAAGAATTGTATTATATTATCCTAGATTCTAGCAATCAAACATAATAAGCTTCTTTTTTTTTTTAAAGGCACACGGTGAAGGAATTATTTAGGAAAGATGAAAAAAGTGAACACAATAGACCAATGAATACGAAAGGGAAGGGCGAGAAAAAAGAGAGCAAACGAATTGAAAAAAAGCAACGGAACTTTTGCCCCAAAATATGACCGATTCTCACGGGGAAGGAGAATTGGCCCTAAACCGTGATAGGCCTATTTACCAGGCAGAAAAGAGCACTTTTGAGAAATGCGTAAACAATACGGATAGCAAAAACCAACAAGTGTCTAGATCTGATTATAAATCTAAAATGTATAAAGTTATATCTAAAGTAAATTATATCTACATTATATCTTAGATCTAGATCTACATCTAGAGACCGACAGTGCAGTGTATAGCCACCTTGCAGCATTATCCATCCATGATTTCGTTTCGGCAGTCAAATTATTTTGTTCCAGACAGGTTTTACATATTAGTCTACGGTGAAATCAGTTCCTGTTGACATTAGCAACGATTTTGCGATATATTTTCTTTTCTGAGACCACACAGAATAATTTTTTACAGACATAGAGGTTCGTCATGGTTCTCAACGCACGTCCAAAGTATTTTACTCCTAACGAAGTTTCAGTGCATAATACCACCGATGATTTGTGGGTTTCCTTCCTTGGAAAAGTTTACAATCTTACCCCTCTGTGCGAAAAGTACAAAGGTAAGCATTGCTTTTTAGTTTTGTATTTGTACACTAGATTTCGAACTATATTCAAGATCTAGATTTCTCTACAGACATCATACTGACATTTTGATATGGATCTTTTCGATAAGATCAGTCTCGATGAATCTAGATCTAAAACATGAAGTATACGTTTGATACTGAGATGAAGCCACTATTACCCATTTATTGCCAGATAGCTATTCTTATATTTGGCAAAACAGGTCTTCTTCCAACAAAAGAGGTGGTATTCTTGTTATTTTTAAAGAGTGCTTAAACATAAAGAAGATAAGCAGTCATGTGAGAAGATCTTTTGAACACATTGAATTTACCTTCAAATACAAAATTCAACTTATAATTTAGATCAATTGCATTGCTGTTTACAGACCTGATCTCTAGAAAAAAGGAGTACACATCAACGAATTTCTTGATGAATTTGAAAATCTTTTAGTTGAAAAGACAATACTGCCTGGAACACTCTTAATCACTGGAGATTTTAATATCCATGTTGACAATGAAAAAAGACTATATGGAAAGAAATTCTTAAATCTTTTGAATAGTTTTAATCTTGTGCAAAGAGTTACTGAAGTAATGCCGTTGCTGGCACATACTAGACCTGGTTATTTCTCTCAAAGATGACATCTACACTGAAGATGTAACAGTGATTAACTCATGTTTTTCGGACCACTCAAGTGTTGTTTTTTCACTACATATGCCTAAGCCAGCCAATGCCAACTAGAAAAGCTATCAAGTACAGAAAAACAAAAGAAATTAACTTGGATACTGTCAAGAAATCTGTTGAGGATGCTTGTTTTGATGAAAAGATTAAAAGTCTTGACGGTGATGTAAATGAACAAGTCAATGTCTTCAGTAATGAACTCAAGACGATTTTAGATATCCATGCACCTCTTATAACAGGTACTGTCACTGTGAGGCCAAATAACCAATGGCATGACAACAGCATACATGCTACAAAACGGAAACTTAGACTAGCAGAAAGGAAATTTCTTAAATCAAAATCAAATGAAGATAGAAAGAATTTTAAAAACCTACAAAACAAAATGAATAAAATGTTGACTGACACTAAAGGAAGATTTATAAGGAACAAGATTTTTTAAAATAAAAGGAATATCAAGGAAATTTATAAAATAACATGTAATCTCAGGAAACCAAAGATATCCAATCCCATTGACAACCCTGCAACATTGAGTGAAAACTTTAACCAATTTTTCATGGATAAAATAAATAAGATAAGAGATAATCTGATAATCCCAGACGGAACTGATCAATTAACTGAGGATTTTAGATCTCCCACTCAACCTCTTTTATCTGAAATGAAGCCAGCCACAAATGAAGAAATCCATAACATTATAAGAAGGTTACCATCTAAAACTTGTCTGTTGGATCCTATACCCACATGGCTATTAAAGGAATGTGTAGATGTTTTAAGCCCATCTATCACAAGGATTGTCAATGCAAGTATTACAAAAGGCATTTTCCCCCTCTGCACTTAAGAACGCAATAGAAACACCAATTTTTAAAAAGCCATCTCCGGACAAAGACGATCTCAAGAACTTTAGACCAATATCCAATATTCCTTTTCTTTCCAAGATTGTCAATAAAACTATTAACATACGTCTTGCGAATTACCTTGATGAAAACCATCTACAACCACAATTCCAGTCCGCATACAAACGTTATCATAGCACTAAAACTGCCTTACTAAGAGTGCAAAATGATATAATCAAAACAGTAGACAAAAAGTCATGTGTGATCCTTATTCTTTTGGACTTAAGTTCGGCTTTTGACTTAGTAGACCATGAGATTATTTTGTCAAGGCTTCAAAATTTATTTCGGTGTGTGTGGGACAGCTCTTAAATGGTTTTCTTCTTATATCACAGAATGAATGCAATCGGTTTGTGTAGAATCATCATTGTCATCATCGTCTACACTTAAATACGACATTCCTCAAGGATCGATTTTGGACCCCTTGATTTTTACACTTTACATGGCTCCCCTTGCAAAGGTCATCGAAAAATACGACATTGGGTATCATCTCTATACGGATGATACTCAAATATACCTATCTCTTCACAGTAACAACATAACATCCACCAAGAGGATACAAGAATGCATCACAGACATACATACATGGATGACAGCAAATACACTAAAACTCAATGGGGACAAGACTGACATAGCTATTTGGGAAACAACAAACTGTTGAAGACTTATTGTGATAATTATAATGATAATTTCAATATATGTAATTCAGATATTGAAATTTCTAATGTTGTTAAAAATCTTGGGGTATATTTTGATTCATGTCTGTCTATGGAAAATCACATAAGTAAAATTGTACAAACCGGCATGTTTCATTTGAAAAATATTAGAAATATTAGGAGTTTTATCGATGAGAATACTGCCAAATTACTTATCATGTCA
>JAOYNN010114500.1:0-11547 GCA_025770095.1 Goniobranchus kuniei | reverse complement strand
ATATATATATATATAATTATTCATCATAGTCAGATTTTGCATCAAAGTTTCCTATCAATTACATATTCAACTGAGTTTAAATTGTCAGAGTATTGAATTTGAAAAGAGAAACGATTCCATGTCCGAACCGTTCTTAAAATAAAAGATTCTCGTTTTAACGAGGTAGAATTACTCATTACAAATTAATATTTTAGACGTATTCCCTATTGAAAGATTCCCTTTAGAAAATTGGAGAAAAGAAAAATAATCCTGATTACAGTTGTCAACACCATGAACAACTTCATAAGCTGTATAAGGTTTCCTTTTTTTTCTTCAGTATTCAAGAGATAGTAATATTATTTTCATCATGGTTTGCATTTCTCTCCGAAAATTTTCTGATGTCGTGACTGACTGTAACGTTCTCTCACGCCCAACATTTTACAATGTTTATGTTTTAATTCTATGCTATGTTGCCATTCTTGACTATAGCATTTTCCCCATACAAAGTGTTTAGTTTATAATTTGGAAACAATTTTTAATCCACTTTAGCGCATATTTAAGTTTGATGTCATGACCGGCTGCAACTGTAACCATTTGTCTCTACTCCGGAACGTTTGTATTCAATATATTGTCATGTCTGGCTTCGGGAAAAAATTTAGAATGTTTTTTTGGTTAGTTTGTTTTGGTTTGAATTTTTAATAATGTTTTTTGAGGCGACTACAATTGTCCACCTACTAAACACGTTTTCACAATTGTAAGTTTTTATGAATTGCTACTGTTTTATGAATCTCTCTAGAAATTGTGTCCATTTTTAAAATAATCACATTGCTATGAACCACAAATAATAATAAAACGGGTTGCCAACATTGATCAAACCTCTCTTTTTAAGGCACATCATAAGACAACCACATTTAAAATTAGGACAATAATGTGGTATGAAAAGTTTTCCGATTGTAAAAGATTTACTTTCAGTTATGTAGCTGAATAAAACTTATGGGAAAAAAGTCATCCCTTTCGTCTATGTCCTTCACAATCATCTCTTTTCACTGCCATTCCACTGTGATGCATTTCCTGTAAATGCATTTGAGGGGATTCCATACACTGTGTACAGCTCCGTTCCCTTCAGTTAGTTATCCTATGAAGTTTAGTGGTTCTAACATAAATAGACAGCTAAACTAGATCACGATCTGTACCTAGAGTCGGGTGAATTTAGACGATAGAAGGGGGTTACCTAGTCAACTTTAGAACATAAATGTTTTCTTCACCACTGTGTAGTTTAAGTCTTCCTGAAAAACATCGACAACAATCTATGAGGCCGATTTTGGAAAATTGAAGTTAAAGTTTGAAATCTGTAAAAGTGTCTCGATGTGACTTTTGGAGAACTGTAGAGTTCGTGCTTTGTCGTGCTATCTCCGTCACTGTTCGACACTCCCTTGTGAGGAAGAGTCCGTGACGAGTCCCAAACGAGAAGTCTGTCTAAGCTTTGTGGTGTATTCATCACAGTGCTTCTTTATTGTGTTCAGTCACTGTTAAGTCGGCTATGAATTTTGCTTCAGCCGACTCTAAGTGATTGATCAGTGGAAGCAATTTTTATCAACTCTATGTCTCTTTTAACAATTCAGATAAAAGCAAGACAGGTCGCGAGTCTAAGAAAGTAAACGTAGACCTGTATTGAACCTTTGATATGATTTCCCATGAAGCCGATTAGACCCTAATATAGGCCTCCTTACTCAAAGGCCCTAATTGAACGTGCTGTTGAGAAGAATGGTCTTCTGCCATTGACGGATTTGGAAATAAATGGCACTTTTCAAATATGCATCACCCTCCTACCTTAAATATCGAATACCTTTTGTATTTAAGTACTTTAAACGTATGTTTAGCCATTGTTGTTGTTTTCTTTTTAAATTCACATCCTCTGTAAAATGGACATTACAACATTAACTGATTCATGTATCTTCCAACGATTTTGCAGGGATGGGAAAAACACTAATTCGACAATATATATTCTGTATGTATAAGTGTATCCTGGTTACGAGGCGGACGTTTTACCACGTGCCATCGAAATGGTACATGCACACGGCATAGCTGGCTGTTGTTGAATGAATGTTCCATTTTTCAATTGCAAATTTGACACTTTTATTATCAAGTTTATCAAAAATACACTCTTATTTAAATATCACTCTCTTACTCCCAAAGGTAACTACAATCGGCTAATGTGCACATGAAGGACGCCGTTTGAATTATTCCTCTCGCTGACCATGGAAGAAAAGACATTAAAAATCGCTTAATTTTCTCCTGGCAGAGGTTTGAAATGGACCTATTGTTGGTTCATTGTTTTCACCTAATGCATAATTTAAAAAATCAAAATCAAAATTAAGTTGTTTAACACACATTTTGTTTTCTAAAATGTGCACATATGATTCATAAGACATCCATTCATGTACTTTTGAGAAAGAATTGAGAGAGCTCTGTAACCTTTCAAGAGAAAACTGTTTAAGGATTGTGAAGTCAATGAAAATCGGTAGTTCTATGTGCTCATATAACAATATACACAAAGAACTTAACACATACGCAAACACATCATACTATGCACAGCCCCTAGGATACATTTGAACTTTGATCATAAACCGCTTAGAACCAGACATAGAATAAAGCTTTCTCAAAGAGTTTTTGATATCATAACGACATGTATCTTTTCTTTCAATGAGGCCTCATGGGATAAGAATCGTATGTGCATGAATTTTGTAATTACATGTTAACTAGAGAGATGTCGTAAAAAATTGAAACATTTACTTACACAATTCAAAAATGCATTTCATAAAACTACATTCGCTAGAATGTTGCAATTTCAATGAACCCAAGGAGTGGTGTTAGATGAGTGAAAGAAAGAAAGAAATCAAATTTGGGCGCAATAATGTGGATGTAGTGAAGGGAAGAATTATTTATGCAATATTCAGGCAATGCCATTGATCTGACAGCGGGTACTGAGAACTGCACGTGATCGCTAGTGACCATGAGCAGGTAGCCGGGCGGAGTTGATTAAACCCATTTATTGCTAGTGCACCTTCAGAGAGTGCACACATTTTAAATCGCCTGTGTTTCATATTGCATGGACTTACTCGTTTTGTTTTACAGTGATACCATTTCTTTATCCAGGCAAGCCAATTTAGAAATGTCGCCCTTTTCCCGCCGTCGGCAATCTTGTTTGCAAGCTGTGGTGGTGAAAAAATGGCTTCTGACAAAACTTCATGATCAAGGTAACTCTGTGACCGTATTAATGAGTATTACTTTACCTATGCGTCCACCTTTGTTAGAATGTCCTTAAAACATACAAAAGTTTACTTAGTTTAGATTGTGAAATTTCCTTTGAACGTTTTTTAGCAAATATATTTGCAGCCTCTGAAGGTGCACTAGCTGTAAATGGAGCCATTAGACATCACTGTCAAATAACCGAATAATTAGCCTTAGTATTGTTTTACATTGCTTTTATGTGTATATTTTCTGCTGTTCTTCTTTCTCCACCTCCTCCCTCTCCTCATTATCATCATCATCATCATCATCAACAGCAACATCAGCAACAGCATCATCACAACCGTCATCATCATCATCATCATCATCATCATCAATAATATCATCACCTTCATCATCGTCGTTGTCATCTTCGTTATCCTTATCATCAGCTGAATGGTTTTTTTCCCGCAGCTCATCTAGACAAAAATATACTGCTCATGGGATTATACTGATGCCAGAATCGGAGTCCTTTACTGAAGCTGATGTTTTCCCAAGCCCACGTGGTGATGGAACTATTTCAGATGAAGACAATGGTGATGAAGACGAAGGTAGAACGTGTAATAATCTGACTCCACTACAACTGACAGTTGAAGTAGAAGTGATAGTAAATCACCAAGATGGCACAGATGAAAGGATAGGTGGCAATTAAAACCCTGACACTTTTTTTGCCTGTCATAATTAAAGGGTAAACCTCATGGACAAAGGCTGATGTACGCAATAAGCTTCCGCAATGGCAGGCACCTACTGCCCAGCCCTTTCTCCTCGAAGATATCTCACCGACTGAAATATTTGAACTTTCGTTTGACGGATATGTCATTTAAAAGCTGGTGGACAATACAATCCTTTATGCACAACGAGACGAAGGAGATGGTGGTGGGCACTTTTTGTTCATGTGATCGACGCCATGTTGCATAACTCTTGGCATATTCACTGCATTGACAACAAGCTAGGTTTGCAGTCCTTCTGTCTGCAAGTGGCTACAACCTAGCTGATGAAACAAGCAGCAAAGAGAGCTTGCCAGAGGCAAGGCCGATCCCTAGCTGCAGTTGAACGGGTTCGTCTGAACAGATCGAATTGACCATTCTCTGTCCCCCTTCGAACCCAAAGACGCTGTGGACTCTGCAGACTAAACACAAGACGAGGGTGTAGCAACTCCAACTGTGGGCTTCATAACAGATGCGTTTACAGATTTTCACACAAGGTCGTAAAATTTGTCGCATTATGATTTTCAGTATTACGTGTGTTCTGTCAGAAAGAAAAATTTAATCCAGTTTGAAAACAGCCTTGTTATTGTTGTTGTTGTTGTTGTGTTGCCGTCGTTATTGTTATTCTTGCTGCTGCTGCTGCTGCTGCTGCTGCTGCTGCTTCTATTGGCGTTGCTTGTGGTACTGTCGTTGCTGTTGGCTTTGATGATGCTGCTGTTGTAATTGATGTGGTGTTATGTGTGTTTTATGTTGTTGTTGTTGAAGATATATGGTGGAAAAGGTCGTAGTAATGATGATAGAGGTGGTGGTGGTGGTGGCCTTGGTGGTGGTGGTGGTTGTGGAGGTGGTGGCAAGGCTTATGGTGCTGTAAAATCTGCTGAAAGGTTGACCGTATTGGTTTCAGAAAGTTAGTTTTTACGTATACAATGTTGACATTTCCATTCTCCATACTGAAACAAATGACTCCAGATTCAACTAGTGCACCCTTAGAGGCTGCAGCATCAACGACATAACAAATTTTGATCAACATCAAAATTATCTCCAGCCCCTTATTTTGTGTGCCAATGTGACTCAACATCTCAAACAATCACAGTTAAATTCGAATTTTATCAACCCTTGGTATCTAATGGGTTAATGGCCTCCGGTTGGCCTCAACTAAACGGTAGTATTTTTCAGTTAGTGAGCCACCGTGGGAAGTATATTGGTTCAGGTCTTTTTGAGTCCTCTCTGCCAGACTGTGTCTAATCTAATATTTGCACTTCGTTGATCCAAATTGCTGCGGATCAGGCTATGTTATGGGGGTCTGTAACATGTTTTGTTCTGTCCAGTGGTTATATAATCTTATTCTGAATGTGTCTAGATATGGTGAGCTATTACCTGTTTCTGACAGGCTATTCCAGAGACAGACCACTCTGACTGAAAAGCTTTATTTACTTAGATTGGTTCTAGTACTCTGCACTAATAATTGCTTGGAGTGTCCGCTTTTTCTTCTACGTCATGTGTAAGCATCTTTCAATTTCAAAATGTGCCGTAATTATGTTGTATCTTCAAATCAATAATATATACACTTCAATGATGTCTCCCTTATGGAGACGCTATTTAATGGTTGATAGCTTGAGTCTTTAGCCGTGTTAGGTGTTTTCTGCCACGCCTTTGTAGTGCCTCCAGATCTTTTCGTTGGGACAGTTTATATGGATGCCATATGGAACTTGCATATTCAAGATGAGATCAGAGCTTTGCATGTAGGGAAGGATAAAATTTTGTCCGTCTAGCTGTTTGAAAACTTTCCTTATCAGCGCCGACATAGATGTTGCTTTATTGATTTTCTCCAATGATATCGACATTAAGAGCATTGTCTACGAGGACACCTATGTCCTTGTCTACGAGGACACCTATGTCCTTTTCTTGTTCCACCAGACCTAAAACATATCCCAGTATGGTGTATTTGAAGTCTGGGGCAGGGTCATGTTTGCCAATGTGCATTATTTTGCATTTTTGAGGGTGACATTTTAGAAGCCACTTTCTGCTCCACCCTGTGAGATTCTCCAGGTCTTATTGAAGGGTCAGTCAATCTTCTGTTCTTTTTTTATAATGTTGAAGACGTTTGTGTCACCTGCGAAGAGAAAAGTGTTGGACTTAATATTTTCTGACAAATTGTCGATATATATGACAAACAGCACCGGTCCGAATACGGAATCTCGACGTAACTTCTTGCTATTCTGATGTTGAGTTGTCAATTGTTACATTCTGTTTTCCGTTGCTCAGGTAATCACTTATCCATTGGATGATTTCTTTTCCAATGTCGTATGTTTCTAGCTTTTTCAAAGGTTTCTTGGTTGCTACAGTGTTGAAAGCTTTCTGAAAATCCATATAAATGCAATCTATTCCCGACCCCTCGTCTGTGGCCTTAGTCCAGTTTCTAAGCACAGTCAACAGTTGGAGTGTTGAGGATCTTCCGCCTATTCATCCATACTGTTTGTCAGAGAGCATGTTATTGATCGTGATGATTTCGTCTCTTACCAGCTTCTCCAATAACCTATACACAATTGAAGTTAGGTTGACTGGTTTATAATTGCCGGCAATTGCTCGATTTCCTTTTTTTGAAAATAGCACTTTTTCTAGGATATTTGCAACCGTCTGGAACTTTTGTCTCTACGAAACTGTTTGAGAATTTGGCTTATGGAAATTCCAGTGAATTCTTCTGCCAATTCTTTCACCATTATTGAGTACATTCCATCCATTCCAAGAGTCATGTCTGATTTCAGAACTGTCAATAAATTTACTACCATTTCTTTGTTTCGATTGACATTCTCCAACATAACATTTGTGTCCGTTTTTGGTATAGTTGATAAATCACCTAAAGGCTTATTGGCAAAATGCTACTTTAAAAAAGTATGCCAGAATGTTTGCTTTCTCTTTGTCATCTTCTAATTCCTCGGATTTAAGATTATTTGGGTTCCTGCAAAAATCATTGACACCGATTCTTATTTTGCTTTTAGCTGGTGACCTTTTCAAATTCCGATTTGAACAGCAAACAAAATGGACTCAATCGGTATGGCGTAAATGAAAGGAAAATGGTGTATTTGACAGGATTTTCAGTATGGTTGCTATGGTAATGGCGGACGTCTTGGATATTTGAGATTTTTTAAAACAAATTTTCATTTCTAAAATCTTCATAGTTAATTGTTCTAAATTACTGAATTTTTGTACTGTATTATTGAGTGGTTGTTGTAAACAGATAGCTATTTGGAAGTGCTATGTCCATGCAGAAATACACATCAAAAAAAGTTTTACAGAAATGTTACGTAATTTGAGGAGTGATTACACCTTGACACAAAACTACAGGAAACACGGATTTAACAAATAACTAGCTGTTTACAACTATAATCCAATAAATTGTGTGCAAAATTTGAACATTCTGGCAGGAGAATTAGCTGATATTTTAGAAATATACATTTGACGAATGGTCGTTGCCTATTACTCAGTTTATGATTTTAATTAATTTTTTGGGGGGTCTCGATCAACATATAGGAATACTTTAAACAAACAAATTTCATATTTATACTCTAATTATGGTTTATGACTGGGTTAAACAAGTTCAGTGATAAAAACAAAATCCATTCTAAGCAAAACAGCAAAGAAACAAACCAACAAAAATGGATAATTTTAGCCCAAATCAGAAAATTCCCACGGCTGAACCCCTTGATGTAGTTCCACAACTTTTGAGGGTTTGTTTCAGCATTTGTTGCCATATATCCGGTTCAGTTTTTTCTGGTCAGACCGAGATAAAACCATTCAAACCCTGCTACTTTCCAGAAGACAGCTTGTAACTCAAGTGAAAAGACGTATCTCTTGATCTTGTAACAGATGCCACTGATCGATTACCTTTTTTTCTAGTGACATCAAACATTCCAGATGCTGGATAAGTGACCTAGTTATTTGATTCCTTTTTTCCCAATCCAATCGATATTACTATTGTGGTATCATTTTTTATTTGCTCACACCGCCGCGTTGAAGCAAACTATGTCGGTCAGTATCAACAGTCTGGTATTGGAGAAGGAGTTGCATTGGAGGTAGGAAAGAAACTAAGCTACGAACAACGTTTTGTTATAGATATCGTGTGCGTTGTATAAAATACGCTCACAGTGTAAGGAGAGTGCTTATGATTTCTTTTTTCCCCAACTTTTCCTAGAATCCATCAGTAAATCCAGAGAATCATACATAACAGCTGATAAAAATGTACGAATATAGCACAGAGAGATTACTTTCCAGGGTATTGGACACAGGTGAATATTACCTGGTTACGACACACCGCTCCCTGTCCACTTGGCGTGTTATCAACCAGCTCATTTCACTCTCAGTAAACTGAGTAAACATCGATACCACTATCACGATGTGCCAACGCTGATATAACAGAGAACAACTCATATCAATGCGTCCTGCCTTCGACAAACAGGCAGTGTCAAAACAAATCGTGGCTGTAGAGGTGGTAGAAATAGACGAATAAAAACAATATTAACTGAAAGAGCGAAACAAGTCCCTCGCGTAAGACGTCATGAAAGGGTTATAATGAAGAAAAATCTTTTGACCGTATCAATGATGGACTCGTCTTTCCATAAACATTTAAAAATAGGTTGTGTTAATGCCCAATCGACAAATGAGAAAAAGGCGAGACTTAAAAGATTTGGTGTTTGGGGAAAATATTGACATTCTATGTCTTACCGAGACATCGTTGAAAACAAATGATACTTTCCCTCAATCGGAAATGGCATCAACCGGTATTCCTTCAAATCATTCCTACGTTATCATCGGAGAGGTGGAGGAATTGGATTTTTTCTTTTTTTTTTTTTTTTGGTACAGAAACATGAACGTCACCCTATCAACAGGAAAGATTACAGGTTTTAGTTCTGAAACATTTGAGGTAGCAAGTGTACGAATGCAAACATTTTCACAATACCTGACCATCATATGTATTTACCGACCTCCACCTATCCCAAGCAAAATAGGTACACACCATCTGCATTTACTGAGGAATTTGATACCCTTTTGTCTCATTCAACGCACAATACTCCTTTTATCCTAACTGGAGATTCCAACTTTCACATGGAAGATTCATCCTACACTTATACGAAAAAGATGGAATCGCTGCTGGAAAGCGACGATTTAACCAAGCTGATGAAAGAGCCAACTCACAGGTCGGGACATACACTAGATTTACTTATAATTAGGAATGAATATCAAACGCCTAAAGACATTCAGGTAACGGATTTTTGCTGACCTTCCGAGGAATCATTCCAGCGAATGGAAAGACTAAACGGAATGTCACCTGCAGACCAATCAAAGCCATCAATCTCGAAGAATTCAAAAACGACATAGGAATATGTCTTGGTTCTTATGAAAAACTATCAGCAGAAGCTTTGTACAATGCGCTACGAGGCGTTCTTGATCACCTTGTCCCTTTGCGGAAACGTCAGGTCACAAACTGCCCTAGGGCTCCATGGCTCTCTAATGAAATTAAATCCAAATAGAGAGAGAAAAGACAAGCTGAAAGGCAATGGAGAAAATCTAGACATATGATTTAAAAACAAATATTGAAAGAAAAGCGATGCCAGATAAATAAGGTCATCAGAATGGCGAAACGAAAATATTATTTGCAAAACTAAACAATGCACAAACCTGCAAAGAACTTTACGCGATCACAAATGATTTGTTAAATAAGTAACCAACACTTACAAGAGTCGAAAAAATTGTGTAATAAATTCGCATTCCACTTTGAAAATAAAGCATTGAAAGTCAGAGAAACCTTGGATCAATCAGCTCCAACCTATGTCCCAGAGGAAGTATTCGAAGGTGTTAAACTCAGCGGTTTTAAACCTTTATCACACAGTGAGCTTAGTAAAATCATTCAAAGCAGTCCATCCAAATCTTGTGAACTCGATCCGATTCCCATTGGTCTCCTGAGAGAATGCTTGGATGGCATATTACCACATGTAACCAATATGATTAACAAGTCACTCCTCACAGGTACTGTTCCAGACATATTCATAAAGGCTCTTGTGAAACTATTGCTCAAAATGTCGGATCTGAATGTCTTGAACCTGCCTTTTTTGTCAAAGATCCTCGAAAAGGCCGTAATGAAACAATTTCTAGATCATATAGAGTCTCATAACAAAACAGAAAAGTTTCAGCCTGCATAAAGAGCCAATAACAGTAGCGAAACGGCTGTTCTCTACGTTGTGGATGATTTGCTAATCGATATGGACGACCCGAAAGTCTGTGTTTTGGTAATGCTTGACTTGTCGGCAGCATTCGACACGATCGACCATGACATTCTGATTGAAGGTTTAGTAAGAATTTTGGGGTCGAAAGCACCGCTCTCGAGTGGTTTTCCTCTTATTTGTCAAACAGAGAGAAGAGAGTAAAAGTAAATGGAGTGGTCCCAGATGCCAAGAAGCTCAAATTTGGCGTCCCCCGGGGATGAGTTTTGGGCCCTATATTATTCACACTGTACACGCAGCCACTGACCAAATTCCTACTGAACCATCACATGCGTTATCAAATCTACGCAGATGATACTCAAATGTATCTGGCCGGTGAACAAAAAGATCTTTCAACCATGACAACATCTATTGAAAAATGTGTCACTAATATAAAACATTGGATGATGGTGAATAGATTAAAACTCAACGATAATAGTACTAAAACAATCATTTTTCAGCCATCGAAAGATCACGCAGAACATCCCTGATATCACATGTAACATCAATTGGTCCATCGTGTCTTATCCAGTTGCAGTAAAAAAAAGCTTGGCACTTTCAGTGATGAAATATCACGATGGATCGGCATATTAAGCATCTTTGCAAAAGCTTGAACTTCCACCTGAAAACAATTGGAAAACTTCGAAATTTTATTAACACTGACGTTACAAAAACCCTAGTCACCGTTATTGGTACTGTAAAAGATGGACTACTATAATTTTCTCCTCCTGAATATCACTAATGAGAGAATCTCAAGACTGCAAAGAGTCCAGAACAACAAGGCTGAACTTGTTCTTGAACGTGGCAGAAGACACCATGTGTCAACACTACTGAAAGATCTACACCGGCTTCCTGTCAAGGAAAGAATTCTCTACAAAGTCCTCACGATGTGTTTTAAATGTTTGAAGACATCACATCATCGCTACCCCTATGATAAGCTGGAAATTTACTCACCTGGAAGGCAACTGCGTTCGTCGATGGACAGGAGACTCCTGAAAGTCCAAAAGAAAAGCAACTACGCTTTGTGGGGCAGTCGCTCTTTTTCACGATCCATTCCAACCCCCTGGAACTCTATACCCAAAGCCCTTTGACATTGCTCTTCTGAAGAGTCTTCCAAGAAAAATCTCAAGACATATCTGTTCCACGATGTGTTCTGAAAGCAGCAGATTGTTTTTACTTCTCCATTGGCGCTCTGAGCACTTGCTTGTGATATAGAAGGGCGCTATAGTAGTGCAATGCATTATTATTATTATTATTATTATTATTAGTAGTAGTAGTAGTAGTAGTAGTAGTAGTAGTAGTAGTAGTAGTAGTAG
>JAOYNN010114389.1:0-11548 GCA_025770095.1 Goniobranchus kuniei | reverse complement strand
TTGCACTTAATACCACACACACCTCAACACACACACCTCAACACACAAGCATTGCCTGCATAGTCCACTCTGATCCACACAGGGATCCAGACACACATCCACTAAACGTTAAGCATAATAATTTTTCACATAAAAAGCATAATGATCATGTACCAATGCATATTACATCAACATAACTTGACGTTTCAATGGCCAAAATTAGTTGTTGTTGCTCTGTTTAGAGGTGGCCATCTCTTAGACTGTTATAGAGTCTGTTAGCCTGGGGATAAGTACTTTTTAGAAATCTTTTGTTTCCTTTAAGGTTTTTTAGGCAACAGCCACTAGGCAAAAATTGGAAATATTGATTGGCCAGGAGTAAGGTATCTTTTAAAATTGTTTGTTTCTTTTTGGATAGAGATATAGATACTTTCTAATGAGGGTAGGTAACTCCAATTATTTTTTCAGCCTGTCTGATAACTGAAGAAAGTTTTTTTTAATATCATTTTGAGTAGCCCTGTAAAACCAGACTGTAATGGAAAACGTGAAAATACTTTCAATAATAGCCCTATGGAAATTTACAAGTATGAGCTGATTTACTTGATATGTTTTCATTTGCCTCAAGAAAAAGAGACGTTGTCTTGCCTTCTTTAATATGACCGGGCAGTTGGTATCCCAGGTCAAGTCATTTGATAGATGTGTACCAAGAAATTTGAAACTCCTTATTTGTTCAAAGTCAGTGCCATGGATGGTGACAGATTTGATTGTATTTTTAAACAATCATATGCATTAATAATTTGTTCCTCAAGACATATGCATGATGTATTTATCAGTTGAAAGAAAACAACTCACCATCAAATGCTAAGAACTTTGAAAAGAAAAATCATAGGAAATGAATGAAACATTTTAAACTGATATTTTGTTTAGCACTAAGAACAGAAATGGCAATAGTGAATATACATTTCAAGATGAAGGAGTCACAACCTGACAACATATAAGAGTTGAGAATAATGTTCAACGATAGATTATATACTTCGCAAAAGGGGTCAAGAAAATGAGATTGGATGTGGCAAATTATACATTGTATTGTTGTATGTAAGAAGCACCTGAAGTCATGGAGGGGAAAAAAGCTTTAATGAAGTCCAAAATAAGATGAGGAATGTTGAATGATGACTGCTGCAGGATGAAGCTCAGAGAGGCAATGTAACTTGTGACTGATAATGACAGAGGTATTTAGAGTCATGGTAGTTATGGCAGATAAGGGATGTTACAGGTGAAGTAATTTGAAATGACAGGAGGAAAAAGCACAAGGACTCTTGATGGTTGAACGAGGATGTGAAAAATAAGATTAAAAGAAACAAGCTTGCAGGAAAGAAGTAGGATGGTTGAAAAGATGATGAGACTAATATAATGAATATAAGGAAATAAATCAGAAAAAACCAAAGACATAGTTGCAGTCTTACAAAAGATGAAAAAAAATTATTTATGCATTGTCTCATTTCATATATATTACTGACATAACATAAAGGTCAACATAGTATTGAAATGAAACTTACATCACTACCAAGAGAAAAAAATATATCCCTCCTATGTAGACCTCTAAACAAGACACAATACTTACTGGTACATGCTGTCAGAGTGATTGAGTATTCTGTATATGCAATAAGATCATTGACCACAATCTGATATTGAGATATGTTTCTTATCTCAATTTGAGGATCAGGAAAACGCAAAATATATTCTTCTAATACTCCATTAACTTGGACAGGCAATTTCCATTGAACTTCCACTGATGTTGGAGAGATGCTGATCACTGTTGGAGGCCTCACTCCAGCTGGTCCTGGCAAATATAACATACAAATTCTCTTAGATAAGGTTTTACAAAAGAACACTAGAGCATAAAATCTTAATTAAAAAAAATAAATGATATCACAAAAAGAAAAAGTAGAAAAATAAGAGACAGAGATTCAGCTTTACTGTTAGGTAAAACCATGCGTACATTTGAGTAAAATAAAAGATGCTTCCCACCCCCCATCCCCAATCCTCACCTTCCGCCAAATGAATGTCTTTGGGAAAAAGTTGGCTGAGGAAGATCTTGTCTTCCAGCTACAAATTAAACCATCAAAAGTAACAGAAAAAAGAAGATGACATTAAATGGACTACCAAGATAGAAATCGCCACAAAGAATAACAAAGAAAGCTGATCAGATCAGAGAAAATGTAATTAATTTGCAACAGCAAAATGCAATATCTGATGGCATGTAATGGATGTAAGATGTAAGATAAGACTTCTAATTTGATAACAGGAGGAAACTGTGAAAGGACTATTTCATAAACACTGATCAGATAATAATATATAAAACTTGTAACAGCTATATGCAATAAGTAAGATGTTAAGATGTAAGATAAGACTTCTAATTTAATTTTTTTAAATTCAAAATTTAATCTTTTAGGCTAAATGCTCTGTATAAGACAGCAGAGAGCAGGTCGGGTGAAGAAAAAAGTTATGTCCCTATGTGTTGTCTGATGATAGACAAAACATGTTAGACAAGGCATTTACAAGTGTCAGAAATACAAAATTGTTTACTTGTAAAATTCATTTCTTTAAAATGTGGGCATTTAGAAACTCAAAATAATGCTTTAGCAAAAATATTGAGTTATTTCGATATTTGATAAGTAAATGAATTAAATATTACATAAAAAATGCAGATTTTGCATGTACTCACTAGAAGCACCTGTCGTAACCTGTGACCAAGGGCCATAAGCAATGCCTGCATCATTTTGGACATTTACTCTATAGCTATAAGAGGTGAAAGGTGAAAGCTCATTTGACTCATCCAGATGCACCTGGTGAAAAATTTAGTTGGAAAACATTGATTTTGAGGAAAACATAAATAAATGATAACATTTAACGTCACGCTCATTTGATAAATACCTCACTCATTTTTTGCAATATTCGACATCAATTCCTTTATTTTGCTGTGACTTTTACTGGATTTGGTTATTAAGTAAAGGACTTATTTGAAATAACTGTGTATGTTTAACTCAAAACATTGAGTTAGGTATTTAACATTTTCCCTGGATATTTCAAATTAGGTAAAAATGAGTGAGGCATTTATCAAATGAGCAATACAATAAGGATATATTCTTGTTATGTATATACTGATTACTTGGCGCAAGAACAAATTAAATGCAAGGTACATGATAAATGCTTTGAATAATTTTCAATGTCTATCATAACCCTTGCTCTTATAATTTCTTGGTTTCAGATGAAACTGAATTATGAAAAGACGGCAAAAGAAGTAAACATTGCTCATAAGTAACGCCTCATCTCTCATCTCCTTGCAAGTCATACAAATGAGGGGTCTATATTTTAACATTAAATTCAAAGGCTGCCAATTTGGATTTCATACATGATTTGTGTGACATGTTCCTATGAGAACTTCATGAATTAAGAGACTTTCAAACCAAATGTCTTGTAAGGGGTGTTTCTGCCCTCTCATGACAGGATAAATCCATTGCTCTAAGCATAAACTAAGAATTAACACATACACACTAATGTAACTTTGATAGAGCAAATATGACTCTGCCAGATCAATTTTATATGGACAAGCAATTTTCTGGCTGTTGAAATAAAATGGGATTCAATTCCAGATTCAGGAGCAATACTCAAATGAATGCTCTTGAACATAGTGGAAAAAAAAGATCTTTCCACATCACAAGAAATGGGCGACAAATACTCTAGTCAGAAATACAAAAATAACTTAAATTTTGCTTCATAAATTAAACACATCAGTGGTCTAATGTATGTGACAGAGCAATCTTTCCTTAAATGGAGGGTTCTTACCCGATTCGTATCTGGTGCAAGCATGGCAATAGTTGAGATATTTCCATTTGGATTCATTTTGCGCTGTAGACTGTAACCGGTGATGATGCCATGAGGTTTCCCTGGTGGACTCCATTGGATCTGAACAGCTGTTGGACTCAGAGCTGTCAGTTGAGGTTCTGATAATTGCTCTGGAACTGGGAAATAAAAAAAAAACAGCGCAAAAATTTAATGAGCCATGACCATATATGTATATGAAGACATAAATTACTACAGTAATGTAAACTTCTGTTTTGTTGTTGTTGTTTTTTTGCATTGTAAGATGTAACACAGCACAAAGCATGAAAAATATTTTATAAATGTTTTTTTTTCTTAGTCTTAAATAGAATAAAACACAGTGTAAATCACAACATAATTACTGTCTTCTAAGGTCTTGATTGCAGAAGAAGGTGAACTTATTGTACAGCCAGCAATGGTACAAGCCTCAATGGTGAAAAAATAATCAGTGTATGGTTGAAGTCCATCAATCCTGTAACTAGTTTGATTGCCCTCAACCTTCAGTGAACAGAAAAAAAAAGTATTGCTAAATTGGTCATATTTATCTCTGAATTTTATGACTGAATTATTTTTAACTTAAAATTAAAAACTTTTGAAGATAAAAAGATGTCAACAGTGTAAAAGAGTTAATTCATTATAAATGTTAGCCACCCCTGCAAGTGGCTACATTACACAAGGGACTATGATGGATGGTTGACTGTCATATATGAACAAAAGTCATACAAATCATGTGTGAAGTTTCAAAAGATGTACAAAAACCTTTCCACAAAACCTTTCTCAAAATACCGAGCCTTCCTCTACCTAACTTGGGGCTAAGAATGGCAACCAATCAGTTTACCTTTATGTCAATACAAAACTTTCCTTTAATATTAGAAGACAAAGAGCATTCATTTGAAATTAAATGCTTTATGAGAAAGGAGACTTAATTGTAAATATTACTTGAAGTGACTTCAGTAGACTTACTGGTTTGACATAGTTTCGATATTTCATATCATAGTAATTTAATATAAGGAAGGATTTGCAAGAGGCAAGATGAAAATAGCAACATGAGGTGACAATTGGAAGTGCTATATACCTGTTCATGAAGGTTATTATTCTGGAATATATTGAAATGGCTGATGATTCCATTTGGTACCATTGGTAGGGACCATGTGACATCTACATATCTTGCCCTGACTCCAACAATCAGAGGAATGTTCATGGAAGCTGGCTCTTGAGATTGACAACAATGAATTTTTATGAAAAAATACAAATTTACACAAATCTATCATTTTGCAATTGGGGCTTAATTAGAATGCTGTTTATTTCTTGACTTTTTATTAGCCTCATGATTTTTGAAATAAATGTATGATCATTCAAAAATTTATGGGTCAGGCTCTCTTGCATAGTTTTGAGCAAATCTGTGACAAGTTGATTTTCTATTTTCTTTAACTGTTCACAAAATGATATTCAAGTTCAGTCTGAGATTTATTTGTTTGAAAAGAAAAAACCCTAAAAAAACATAAAATTCAAGACAAAAACAATACAAAGTAAACCTGGACACATTCCAAAGCAACTGAAATTATTAAAAACCTCCACTTGTACTACTTAATACAAAAAACCCAAAAACTTACTGTCTTGTTTTGTGACTACAGTGGCCCATGGAGACTCTGTAGAACCATAACTATTTGCCACCTTAACTCGGAATTGATATTCTGTATAGGGGACCAGATTTTCCTTTGTATAATTCAGAGTAATAGTAGGACCATACACACTGTGAAAAGTAAATTTTGGAGTAAGTTGATAATGCTGACTTCTGTATGGCTATACAAGTCAAAGTCTGAGAAAGCTTTTATTGCATAAAAGAATGATAAATTCAACAAAAAATTCCTCAACTGCACAGAGGTGTGCATATAATTTGGAAAGGAAAAGAAAAAGTAACATTATAAGATAAGAGATAAGGGGAAAAAGAGACAAAAGGTGACAAATATTCAGCTTTGTGACAATGTGGCAAAAGACAACAAGAAGAAGTCAGTCTTTCATGCTGAAAACTCTTGATAAGCAATGAATTTGAATTTGATTGTGGTTTATGCCCAGTTCATCCCATAGAGATGATCTCAGGGCTTTCTCGATTTCAGTTTTCCTTTACTTTCTAGATTTTATATTCCCTCCTAGTGCATGGAAAAGTTAAAAATATCTATCGCACAATCGGTTAAAAAGTAAGTGTTCTTACACTTTGTTATAAAATTGGATAGCTTTTAAACATCCCACGATATTGTTGGGTTCCACATCTCGAAAGATGTCACATTAATCTCTTTTATTGTAAAAGTTCCTTCTTATGTTATCCATATTTGCACATCTAACAAAATCTGCTTTATCGTCAGAGTGGCACCGCATGAAGAACACAATGACAAGGGGTCTTTTTTGAGTATAAAGCAGTGGGTTATCCAGGAATGGCTGATTCGAAGTCGGCTCATTATTGTCTCGCTCTCATTCGATTTGAAAGATGGAAGTTTTTCAGTGAGATTGGGAATAATTTCATGCAATTTATTTTCAGTTTGGTTTTCCCATTCTTCTTGCTATATCTTATGGATATATGCATTGGTTAAAGTTTTAAAATCAGAAAAAATTACAAGCTTATTTTTATCTACAGGTTCTTGGAGAGCAGACTTTGCCATTTGATCCGCCTTTTTGTTTCCTCTGATTCCAACGTGACCGGGGATCCAGACAAAGCAAAGCCTACAGTTGTTCTTTAGTTTGTCCATGTATTGAAAGATCTTCTGGATTCTCTTGTTAGCACCCACAGGGTTTTGCATACTCTGTAAGGCCGACAAGGAATCTGTAAAGATTACATAGTTCTTCTTGGTTCTAGGGTTGATTGCCTTTAAGGCCGTGAGAAATCCTTCGAGTTCAGCGTTATATACCGAGTTGTTGTCTTTCAATCTCACCCGACAAGATTTGTCAGTTTCATTAGGACAGTACATAGCTGCTCCCATCTTCTCGTCATCTATTGAACCGTCTGTATACATTTCTTCACAGTTATGATATTTCTCTTTCAATTGAAGAAACTCATTTTGATAAATGATGCTGTTCATTTCATCCTTCTTAAACTTTTGTAATCTTAAGTCAATTTTTATGTCTGGTTGTTTCCAAGGAGGTATTGTTTCTGACTTCTTTTCATCAACATCTCGCAGGCGAATATTCATCTTTGAGATGTGATGTAAAGTTCTGATTCCAAAAGGTGGGGTGGTTTTTTGGAGGTTCCAAAATTTCACTTGCTGAACCATTGAAGACACATTTATAAACTGGGTTTTCCGGAAGGGATTTTAATTTGAGTGGGTAATTCATGGCAAGTTTTATACGACGATGCGCCAGTGATGGTTCATCAGCCTCAAAATACAGACTTTTAACAGGGGATGTTCGAAAAGCTCCAAGCGCGATTCTCAGACCTTGGTTATGTATTAGTTCCGGTAGCTTAAGAACGAATTCGGGGGCAGAGCCATAAACAATACAGCCGTAGTCCAATTTAGAGCAAACCAGGGTGCGGTACAAGCGCAACAATGTTGTTTTGTCTGCACCCCAGTCAGCATGACCGACTACTCATTGAAGCCAATGAATTCAAAAAGAGTGCTTTTTACATTGTACTACTATTGTCTTTAGGTTTTCACTAAGCTAATTTCTTTTGGAACCTTTAAGTAGTACTTTGAATGTGTAATGTTGATAAGATTTTATATCTCATTTGACTGATGTAAACATAATATTTAAAAATTTAATATATGTACAATTCTATATACAAACAATTAGGAAGTCAATGATTTGTATCAATTTTTGACCACCCTGAAACTTTTAACATCCTCAAAGATCTCTCAAATTGTTAATAATTCAATTGATAGAAACCAAAATGTAACGATATTTAATTATGAAATAAAAAAGAAAGATGATCATGAAATAAGTTCTAAAGGATAGGATTTCCATCAATTCGTCCATAAAAAAACAACTAGCAACATCCTCAAACTTCTTTCAAATTGTAAAAAATGTGTAAGAGACTCTTCCATATCTGCCAAAAAATGTTTTATAACATTTACTCATAAATAAAACAAATATATTTACTCTTCAATTATTGCATTTTCTACAGTCTCTCGGAACTGCAGACGATATGCAGGAACTTCATCTGCATTAACTCTACCAACTGGTCTCCACATGACTTTCACTGTCCTTGATGTGTCAGAAACTAGGGCGGGTGGGGCCATGCCATCAGGACCTAAAAGATTTCAAACATTTATCTTAGTTATCTTAGGTGCCATCCTATATGAAGAGATAATTATTTGATAGTGTCTCAAAATTAACCAAAATAAAGATCTTAATTAACTGTACCTTATATGATGAGATCAAGATTTTTATGACTTCTCAAAAGAAAACACAACAAAGATCTAATTGCATATTTAATTAAGAGATCAAAAATTATGAAAACCATATTGAAACACTTCAGGTATGGACGATCTATTTGTCAAAAATCTCTAACGAATGCCTAAGCATGATTCATTCAGCAAATCCTCATCAGGATTGATAATATCAAACATTTACATGTGCTTATGACTTATGTGTATTAATATGAAAAGAAACGTTTTTTTTCTACCTTCTGCTGAAGGAGACTTATATCACCATAGTGCAATCTGCTTACAAACAAGGTGTTCTATGTGACATCTCAATAAACGACATTAGCATTCTGCTCTACCTCAAGTCTAAGTAGTGTTCTCAAATTTCTGTGGTATCTATATATATGTGAATGCCCCTTAAGAGCTTTAAAATTAACTCTAAATGTGGTCTTTGACAGATAAAAGGGCATGACATTGAATTTATCACAAAGCCAAAGGTTCGGATTTCATTCCTGGTATTGCAGGCTTGTAAAAGTGTTTTTTTGTTTATGTTTCATAATTCTAAGCTTCATAAACCTTTTATGGGTAAGACTTGGGTTAAAAGATGGCATATAATGTAAAACTTCTGTAAAACATCATGCAGAGACTGTCAAACAGATGAACTGTTGTAACTGTAATATGGGATAAGCCCAGAGGAGAAAAAAAGAAAACAAAATGAAAACATGCTTGATTACAAAAATCACACCCTTATCTTGACCAGAATTCATCAAAACACAAAACAGAAAATAAAATGGTAACATCTCTCAAAAGAAAAAAACATAATCAACTCATGCTAAAAAACCAAATGAACAAAAATATCAAACTATAGTAGGAAAGCTTGCTCCTAATATTTTTGCATTCTGATTTTGAATATTCATACATTATCAGTATATTTAATTAGAAATAAGACTGCAAACTCACTTCCAGGAGGCATGTTCACAGTGACCTGATTGCTGAGAATATAACCAACCAGATTTGAAGCATTGACATGTATGGAGTAATTAGAAAAAGGTAACAAAGGGCTGACTTGATACACTGTATATGGCGATTTTTCCTCCATAAGTTTCCGTCTTTCCTGAACAGTTGTAAAATTCCAATTGTCTAAAAAGAGATGGCAAACAACGTCTCTCAATAAGAAATGGCCTGCATTTTGGTGAATGTTAATTTTGAGGATGACATAAATTTGTACAGTACTGGATATTAAGTACACAACAGCTGACAAGGACAATGTTAAAAAAAAAAAGAAGTAATTCCATATAAAATAAAGATTTACCTAGTGACAATCTCCAACTTAGGGAGACTTATCTCAATTGTGATGATTGTGAAAAAATAATCTTACAAGAATAACAAAGAAAAAACAAAATGCTCTCCCATATCAAATACAAACTCGGACATTGAAGAAAACATTCAACAGATAACAAGAATAGAACAGATGAGAAACTAGCCAGATCAAACACAGAAATTACTGTGTTTTACATTTCTTAGAATTTTAAAAGTACATTTCATGGAACCCTTTTAATATTATGTAGCAGATACTAGTCATATGAAATTCAAAAAATAATTCTAACAAATAAAACGAGGTCCTAACCTTGTTCCACTCTTATTTACCTGACAGTCATTTTACCTTCAAACAATTTAAGACCATCTATTCAAATGATATGATTCAATGCTTTATCAAATGTTCAGGGTTTAAAAAAATTACTCACCAACATCAGTATAGAACAGCCCATAGAAAAAGACTTGAAAAATCATATTTCCATTAGGCTTTTCTGGCAAAGACCAAGAAACATTAACCGTCCTTGAATCAGCAACAGAGGCCTCCAAAATAAGAATCCCATCTGGTTGAGCCTGCATGGTCCTTGCTTGAACCTATAAAAGTATTTCATATTGTTTTCCTTAACTCATAAGGTCAATGCCAAAAATTCTAATGCTGGAATAGGTTGAACAATATTGAATTCCATGATTGATATTGCTGGATCAAAGACATTTCTGGTAAACAATTATTTTCCTCCCTATTTATTTTTCTTTATTGTAAGCTCTTAAAATATGAATCATTCTTTTTTATGAGAATAAGTAGAGGAGGGAGACAGAAACTAAAGCCAAGTGGGATTTTTACTTTAACAAAGATTTAAGAGCTTCAAAGAAAGTACCTTTATCATAAAATCATGCAATTATGAAAAAACCCCCAATCATATAATTGTGTTTCTTGAAGAGATCAGAACGAAGAATCTTGTCATTTTCTTTTCTCTGTGTTGTTTTTACATTAAAAACGTGTCCATTTGAAGATTTTTTTTCCCTATTTCACTCGATTACTACACACTAAATTTACAAGTAATCTTTACTGTCTCTCACCTCTTCACTCCTGGCACATCCCTCAGCAGTACAAACACTCACATAGAAAACATGAAGGCTGTAGGGCTCTAAGCGATCAATGCTGAAAGCGTGATCTAAACCACTGTAGACTGATATCCCATTTTGAAACAAGTCATAGGATATGATATCACCTTGTAGATTTGAAAATAACAAACAAAATAAGAGCAAATCCAAAAATAAGTCATATACTATTGTATCTCAGTTTTTCTTCTTTTAGACAATTATTTAAAAAACAACTGAAATCTGTTTCCATTACATAAAGTGATGCTAAAGTATCTCTCTTTAAAAATGTATGAGACCGGTAAAAACCAATAAATTTGTTTTTTTTCTGAATAAAGCACGTAAAAAATATACGCAAGCATGCAGAATGATTGCAAGTCCATAACTGACCTATTTTAAAAGTTTATTTATTCATAAAAATCTCATGGAATTGAACACAAAAAAAATTCTGTATCAATTAATTTTAAGTGCATGAGTAAAGTAAAGTAAAGATAGTCCCGTATCCATGACTGAGGGTAGAGGAATTAGGGGTAGAGCCCTAATTATACTAGACTGTAACGTCTTATGGCATGAAAGTATTTTGAAGCTTTGATTGTAAGCGTATCCTTAGGCAGACTGACAGAGGCAGAGAGGCAGAGAGATGGAGAGAGTGGGGAGAGAAATAGGTGGAGGGAGAGAGATAGCGGGACAAAGTGAGAGAGGGAGAAGGCAGACATGGTAGTGGGTGAAGGGAAAGAGAAGTCGAGTGTGACCATGGTCAATGTAACTGTACGGAGAGAAGATAAGCCCCAAGACCTACGGAAGAAAAGAATGGGTGCCATTAATGCTGTCAGGATGAAGTGGCTGAAGATAAAAAATCATGCGTCTGTCTGTCTGTCAGTCCTCTCTCTCTCTCTCTCTCTCTCTCTCTCTCTCTCTCTCTC
>JAOYNN010114388.1:0-17426 GCA_025770095.1 Goniobranchus kuniei | reverse complement strand
GTCAGAATCACAGACCTGAACACTTTTAGACAGAAGATAGGGCACATGGAATTTTGATCATATTATGGCTTTACTAATTTACAAAAAAGTACTCATATTGTTGCAATCTAAGTCAACCTTGTGATAATACACCAGATGTGTTTTGCAAGCAACCAGGAAGAAAAAGAAGAGGAAGAGGGTGTTGAGACCTCATCTCCTCATCTAGACAGTCCTAAAACCTTTTTGGCTTGCCCTTCTTCTCAACCCAGTTGGCATTTTTCTAAATCCCTTTTGCCATTATTCACAATATTTTAACAATAAAAAAAGAGCGCTACTTTCCATTTGACTGAGGTACAAAATATACGAGTCTCATTCATTTAATCCTGATAGTGCAAGATCATTATAATAAGTTCAAGACCAACTGCAGAACAAGGGCTTAATTAAAAAACAGTTTTAGAATCATAGAACGTCCACATCATGTATGAGATAGACAACATTTTCACCAGATACAATTTCAAGAAAAGGTTATTGAAAAAATATTTTATGAGGAGCAGTGAAGACACAAAGCACACTGGTCTATACTGACATCTTTTTAAAACTAAATATCAATATAATTGGTGCAAACCTATCATGCACTTTACACTTGATGCCAAATTGTTTACATTCCACTTAATAATTTTAGAGCTGATGACATAGTTCCAAGATGGAGGACCCCATAGATGTCTGTCGGAAGCCGGGAGCAGTAATGGAATATCCTTTTGTCATCAGCTTGGAATTTTTCAATAAATGAAAGTATTACAATTTGGCCTCATGAGTAAAATATAAGGTAAACTTGCACCAAATGTAAAATCTCTGAGTAAAATTCTGTCAGTATTAACCAACTTGCATTACTTTTTGAGTCCCCTCAAGTATAGTTGATGTCTCAAAGGTGGGAACAAAGAACTCCCATCAAAGATGGGAAATTAATAGAGAACTTAAATGCATGCTTCTATTTCTAAAAAAAAAAATGTCTATCACAAATGCATATATGCAACAGGTTTCCACTAAAAATATATGACTATTTTATGATACTGCATTTTATATCACATGAAGAACCTAAAACTTATAAATAAAATGTGTCCTACAAACGAACAGTAAAGCAAGTGAATATATGGATGCTAGATGAGTGAAAGTTGCTATTTAACTAATATTCTTACTAAAATATAATGTCTGCTTGGGTCTATTCTTAAGGACCGGCAAAAATGCATGCTCATGTTAGCACAATGTTAACGTTTATGTGAAATTAGTTACACAATGATAATGATGGACAAAAGATTAAGTATAAATTAGACAGGGAAACCACCTATAGAATAATACATAGTCACAATTATTCCTTATAATAACTACGATTGCCCAAAGATTACAATTTGGTAATAAAATTTGGTTATTGATTTTTTTTTAAAAACCATAGAGACATGGTTAGAAATGAAAGTAGTGAGATGGGCATCACTTACAGAGATTATATAGCAAGTGAAATTGATGACAAATCTGTGTAGTAACCTATTTACTAGATAATATGGAGTGAGACCACAAAATGAAAATCAGAATCCACACAAAGTAAAGGAAAGACCTTCAAATAAAGAATTATTCAACTACAGTCCCATTCAAGAATGATTGCTGAGAAGCCTGACAAAGACAATGAGTTGTCAGATTCTACCTCTAGAAAACTCACCTTGTTTGTAGTACATGCGTGACTCCTGAGCTTGTATCCCATGGCGGCAAACGGGGTCAGAAGTCAAGTTGCAGAACAGCCGTTCAATCTGTTTGGGAGGGTGAAGGTTTTTGAAGGTCTGATCAAATGGAATGAAACGTTTCATTGGATGTGCATACACCCTCTCCTTCTCTTTGTTCGACAGGCTGCTGTGACGGCGCTGGTATTCACGAGGTGGCGCATGATTGCGGATCAGACTGTCCACTTCAGCACTTGATTGAGTATAAGGGTTCTGGGACTATATAATATTAAGAAAAAAAAACAAAGAAAAAACGAAAAGCAATCGTAAAATGAAAAGATTCATGAAAAAGACAAAAAAACTTTTCTTTAATAAGCAGAAAGCAAACACTACTCAACCTTAAAACAAGTATACTTTGGGTTGTATAAAACTTGGCTCAAGTATTTTTCATCACACAAAAGAAATGAAATAAGTTTCTCCAGTAACAGTAAATACCAAGACATATGTCACACTTTTGACTTTGCTTCAAAACAAATTTCGATCAAAAAGTCACTTGAAAAATCTAAAATTGCCGGTGTCTTTCCCCATGACAAAATGGAAAGCAAAATGAATGTTTTGGCAATAATACAAATATGTTAGGTTCTCTTGAAGGATAATTATATCGGCAGGCATAAAAAATCCTTACCACGCTATAGTGAAGGTCGGAGAAAGCAAAGTGGTGAAAAAGTCCCATCTTCTGACCTATGATGCTATCAAGGATGTGGCACCTGGCATTGTTCCACTGTACAAGCCGGGTGACAATTTTCTCCACCTGTGTTGCCAAATCTCCACCCCAATTGTACAGAAATAGGTTCAGCTAAAAAGATGAAAAACATTAACAAAATAAAACAAAATAATGCATAACAATTATTTTTTTTGAAAAATCTTTCCAATAAGCACTGAAGCCGTTTTCATAATAACGACATAAATTTGAAAAATTTTTTGTCTATTTTACACATAATTTTATCACTTCACCAATCAGTTGATAAGGAGAGGCAGTGAAGTTTTCACTATAATTTCCTTTTGTTTATTCAAGTTCTACTTCAGTAAACAATATGCCCATCCTAGGGTTGACGTATGATGTGTCATTTATGTGATGTGATTTTCTCAATTTTACTTTCTAAACATTAACCACTTTCATTCAACAATGGAAAGTGGGAATGAACTCTTCAAAACATAACTACACACAACCATATTTTTGTATTTTAAAAAATGAGCAGAGATGATTGTTAGGTTGTTTCTTCTAGTCTTTAAGCAGAATACTTGTAGTCTGTACTCATCATCATTATGAGAATATTTGTAGTCTGTACCCACCATCATTATGAGAATATTTGTAGTCTGTACCCATCATCATTATGAGAATATTTGTAGCCCATTTACAAACTAATTGAAGATTTATACTCCGTAAAATTTTAACCCTATCACCATAAATTAAACAACTTTGGTAGGGAATGCCATATTTTGTGAAAAGTCTAATCTCTTTGAGATCATGTATCAATACACTGAGAGAATGTAAACAAAAGGAAGGTATATAGCAAAAACCAAGAATGACTTTTTCATTGTAAATGCACTTATTAAGTTTTGGAAAAACACTCGTCAGTTCCACATTGGAGCAGACAAGTACTACCAAATTTTAAAAGAAAATTGTGACTCTGCTATCAGACTTGGTACTGTCAAGGAGATGGTCCTTCTCTTGTCCTCTCTCATCATTTTGTCCCATCCATAACTGCCCATATTAACCTTGAATTATACTCTTTCAGGGTTTGACATTATGTTTCACATCTTTTTTTTAAAGAGCTCAAAGCCAATATACCACGGGTTATACAGCAAAGTACCTCTTTGTCATCACATGTGATGAGCATAAGCTTTTGACGGGGTACAAAATACTTTTCACCATCAACATGATCTGGTCTTCTTAACATGAGGTCTGCGTTTGTGGCAATAGGAACTTGGGGTAGGAACTTTTGATTTCCCCTTAAAGCTGTGGGTAAGAGAAAGGCATATGTTCAAATCTCCTACAACGTCAATGATTTGAAAGTCTACATAACAGTTAAGAAAGTAAAGTAGCACCAAAATAAAGACTAGACTGGTTTCTATTCTTCTTCCTAAAATTACTCATATTTTACTCACTATGTGGTCATAAATCTCCTCTCTTAGATGCTTAAATGGTAATTGTCTCAAACAAAATGTTCTCTCTTTTTTTTTCTGGTCTTCATGACTTGAATACTGTTAAAACCTGGTGTGAACCACAATGTTATAGTGTCACTGTATAGTTTAGGAGTAAATGTCTCTAGCTGTAAGTATTAGAACACATTTAGATAAGCTATCTAATCTGTCTAGTGAAACATATAAGCAGTCTAATGTGTCATGCGTGAGAACATTTTGTCTTTCTTTCTGGAATGTACGGTTAAAGTGATTGTGTGAATGAGGGAGGGGAAGAAGGAGAAGAGGAAGGAGAAGGAGAAGAAGAAGAAGAAGAAAAAAAGGACAGATGATGAAAAATATGAAAACTTAATAAACAGGGAAATTTAAGAATAGGACAAATGGATGAGGAGCAAAGACTTAAACAAAACAAATAGTTAACACATTGAAATTTAACAACAGAATATAAAATTCCTATGAAATGAACTCAACGCTGAAAGAGAAAGGATCAAATGAGCAACAATTCTGTAAATAAGATCAGAGGGTCTTACTTGTCCTTTTCAGAAATTGAGTCATTGTAGCATCTTTGCATAAAACTAAGGAGGTAAATAATAAGAAAAAAAATGAAAGTGCCCCTGCTTTTATTCAAGGCGATCAAAACACACTGAAAATTTTAGCAAACTGCTGAACATGCAGGGTGTATTCATAATGCAAACTAGTTTTGAAGCTATTTCTTGGTGGTTACTTGACACTTAATATATCTGATTTTTATATTTTGTGAATGTGACCTTTCACTGTATTTCTCTTTTATTGTCTCTGAGTGGGTTCCCAGGGGCTTCTACAGCAGGGAAGAAGACAGAACAAAACCCAATGCCCTTTATCCATACAAATCCTAAGATGATAACTTTGTTTTCCTTGCTTTTATCCTTTATCCAGCTACACCTCCCTGAGTCTATCGCTTCTGACATCTTTCTCCTTTCAGAGCCTAAGGTCATACTGGGCATTTTTCAAATCAATCAACTGATCAAATTCTTTAAATGAGCATGTCTTTGAAGGTAGAAACATTAAGACAGAGTATGAGAGTAAAAAACAAAAAAACCCCACCCAAAACTGCAAGAACACAAACTGCCCCACAACAAAACAGCTGATGGGAAAGATCAAAGCCAGCTTTCTAATAGCTTATATACAATAAAAAAAAAACTAACTGAAGACAGGGACCCGAAAAGACTTTACATACACTAAATACTTATTACATTTTTTTTTTTTTTAAAATTCACTGAAAATTATAAAATCATCATAGCTACATAGCTCTTTCGCTGAGCAAATGTTGGGAATTTGCATTAAATGACAGGAATTTATAAAAAAAAAAACAAAGACAAAAATTAGGTGTTTAAGGCTTCTTTTTCATGATTTATTGAAATGTCGTCATCTTTTTCAAATCAAACCAATTCTTGTAAATCTTATAGATCCAGATCTAGAACATATTTGTGATACTGATCATCATTCAAATCCTAATCTAAATTATTGGGAGTCTCCGGTGTACCAAGAGCTGGCAACTGGAGCATCATTAATTGAATGGAACATTACCGTCAAATGTCCTAGGATTTGAATCCATTTTATATTTTGCAGTCACAGCGCTGATATTATGATGCCGGTCACTTTCATTATGCTGACAATAAATCATTAACTTACCAGCTGATTTGTGCCTTACTTCACTCAAAACGAAAGTATGAGTGGAAAAAGCAGTAGAGACAGATGTGCATACTGCTAGCACATATTCCTAGCAGATGTTAAATGATACTCCAAAAGGGGGTGCACCCATCTCTGGCCACATAGCATCAACGAGTCATAACATAGTGCATATGCCTTCAGTAAGTTACATGATGAGTAGGTAACTGTCTCAATTTCACAAAAACAAAGAGTTATTTGTGTGAAATGGCAAAATCTTCTCCATTAATGATGAAACACTGAAGATAGTAATAATCTTCTTCTTCATCAAGTATTCCAACTGACTCAGCAGACTGTCATAGTGCATATGTATTTAAATTAAATGGTGGTGGTGGTGTTCAAGCTTATGATGTCTCCTTTCTTGACGGGAGGGTAATCTGGTAAAGGGATGGTTTAAATGAACCACATCTCAACTGAATCTGATAGAATCAGGAATTTTATTTGCCTAAAAACCCAGAAACATTAAAAAAAACAAACCCAGCCAAAACATTTCACCAAAACAGCCGCCAAAAAAACTAACATTGGCAACAATTAGGAACACTTCCTTTCACCCTTCCCAGCCACAGAGTAAAAAAAAAAAAATTAAAAAAACACCCAAAAAATAAATAGAAACAAACTCCTCCCCCCAAAAAAACCCAAAACAAACAACAACTAACAACTGAAAATACCTTTAAGCATTGCAGGTGAAATAGTGGGCTGTGCATCTTGTTTCTCATGTACCATTGCATGCCACTGATCCATGCAGCGCCCAATGCCCATCAGTCTTACTTTGCATCCACTGGCAGTCCAGCGGTCCCATGAGGAATTCATTTGGTTGCCCTGAGAATCAAGGTTTAGATACAAAAAAGGCTTTTTACTTCATTATGTGGCTGAAGAAACAAGTAGAGGCATGGGGTTTAATATATAATAAATGGTAGAAATGAACAGAGATTTTAGTGCAGGATTTTTTTCTTATGTTCTTTCCTTTGTATCATCTTGTTTCCGTCCTAACTAGGGTTTCACTACAATCTCTGTTTGTTTCTACCATTTATTATGTATAAACCCCACGACTCTACTTGTTTCTTCATCACTAGATCTAATCATGTCTAGATGTATACTGAGGCAACCTTCTTGGTGTGATATGGTTGTTCATCAGTGTTAAATATTTTAAGTCTACAACTTATGCAAAGGATTGAAAACGAAAGTACTGTGTGTAGCTCTTGCATACCAAAGGAAAGAATGGTTGGGAATAACAACTGCAAGTCATGGCCGCATAAGAACAATTTGATTATGGAACCTCCTTTTTTTAAGGAGGCCATATGGTCAAGTGGTATTTTGTTGGCTTTACATGGCTAGGCGGAGGGTGCCGACGCAGAGGTCCCACCTTCGATCCCAGCTGGTGCAGGATTTTTTCTTATGTTCTTTATTTTGTATCGTCTTGTCTCCATCCTAACTGGGGTTTCACTAAAATCTGTTTGTTTCTACCATTTATTATTCATTATGTGGCAGTTATTTCATCAATTCAGTCATCTAAAAGCGTTTTTATCCAATCATTTAGAAGTTTTGCAAAAGACTTTTATTTTAGAATTAATTATTCATTCCATTTACCGAATCATATATCAGCCATATCCAGATTTTCAAAGAAAGCACTGAGGTGTGCAGTAACAGGAAGTACAATAGAGAAATGAACAAATTTCACAGTCTGGCATTCTTAGATAAGCATGTTTTCCCATTATTTACTTCTCTTCATATTAATTACCTACATTTGCTCTTTATCTAGCGAGAGCTATTCAACTAGTTATATTACACTGAACATGGAGAATTCCAAATGAACGGATACCTGAGCTGATTTTCTGGACGGTGTGAAAAGCACGCCAAAAGGCTGTTGTACAGTTTGAGAGGCAGGAACCACTTTGAACAGCTTAAGCATAGTGTCATTGGAAATGGTAAGGACAGATTGTTGAAGTTCCTTCAATACAAAGTCTATGGCAAATTTGGCATGGACATGGAAAGTTGCTTTTACCACAGAAGGCATTCCTGTTTGGCAAAAATGGTAGTTATCATTTAACACCAAGAGAACAATGATGAAAGAAATTCAGGATATTATTCAACTATACAATACAACTTTCCATTTGATGAACATATGTTTAAAATAGATATCAATCATATGCTACACCTAGAGAAAATTTGGAGAGCAAAGTGTACCAAGTTATAAAAATGTTTAAAAGTCAGTTTTAACCAAATCTAAAACAAATGACAAGTGTACTTGTTGCTTATAGAGATTTAAAAAAATTAATGAGTATCAAGTCATAAATATATTTTTTTTAAAGAGTCAGTTGATGAACATGTATCTAAACCAATTGTCAAGTACACATGTTGCCCATAAATAATTTAAAAAGTAAACAGTAACATGCCATAAATATTAAAAAAAACAACAACACTTGATAAACAATTGTCTAAAACAAATATCAACTGCATAGATGTTGCCCATGAAGAATTGAAAAAGTAAATAGAGTATCATGTCATAAATATATATTTTTTTTAATTGATACACAAATCAAGCAAACACCTTGCCAGTAATGATTTCAAAACGAAACATATTGTCATAAATATAAGACAGATCTCAGTGTGAAAAAGTTATCTTCATGTTTTTACACCTGTCTAATTTTGTATCTCATGCAAATTTATGATATGAGAACATTTTGTCTAATTTCATTTATCTCTGTGCAACTGCTTCACATTTTAAAGATGACGAAATGAGTCTTGTTCAATTATAAAATCAATATCCCCAATCCATCTTTTAAAGTTTCTATGCTGCCCTACATTTGATATTGAAAAAGACACTTGTAACAAATTAATGAAACCAAAACAGGAGGGGAAACAAACGCTGACCAGCACTGCGACAAAAATTCAGCCAAGGTTCCATGATGCAGCCAAACGTTGGATGCAAATTTCCCTTTTCTCCACTCTCATATTTGGTCACTGTAGACTGGAAGGGACGAACTTCCGGGCTGTCAACATTAGGGTTGTTTCCCTTATTGAACAACGGAGTGCGTGGAAGGGATGATTGATCAGCAGGTGGCTCAGAGAAGTCTAAGAACTGAAAGAATTAAAAAGGAAATGTTTCTAAAGTCTCCTTTCAAATGGATTACTCAAACTCTAATTTCAAATATATACATTAAAGGAAAGAGACCCTTCAAGGAAAATGAACAAAAAAGTTCAAGATTTGATTTTCATTGTCTCAATCTAACAAAAGTGCTTGAGTAATAGTAGGCAAGGTTCACAATTTTTAATGAAATTTTCAATATCTTTCTTATGATTTCTTTCTCTCTCAATACAATACAGATAGGACTTAAGGAACTGCATTTCTGACAGAACTTTATCAAATTTACATTTCCCATAAACAATTTTCCAATTAACATTCTAAAGAAAAAATATGCCTTTGTTAATGCTTTCCTTGAGTACAAAAGATGGGTACTTCAAAATGCAGCCACAAACCTTCCCAACAGATTCACTTCCAGGAAAGCGGTCAAATTCCAAAAAAGGAGACAAGATTTTGTCCGGGTGATTCACGCTCTTTGGTGGGTCAACAGACAACTTGCGGCTCAAAGGATTGTGTTGTTTCTCTTGACTCCCTATGAATGAATACATAAAACAAAAACTTTTGCACGCATTCAAATTCCAGGTAAACTTAATGAAAATATTTTTGAAAGGTAAATTTACAAACTACAATTTTCTGATATTCTATTACTTACTGGGAATAAAGCGTAAAATAAAAAGTATATTGCTATTTTAACAGACCTGAAAGGTAGATCTGAGATGCCCTTCATTTGATCAGATTTATACTTCAGTGATACACCAAATGGGATTGCGCAAGCAGTTTCTTATGCATATATTTAATTTCTTTTTTTTTTTAGGCCATGAAACATTACCATGCACCATTTTCATTTCCTTTTTTTTGTTGTAACAAATAAAAAAAGTTATAAAAATAATTGACAAATTCAGTTAAAATTATGTATTCATTTTTAAGCTATTTTCATAGCTTTGACATATCTTACTACAAAATAATTTGCACCTTATATAACTGTGAAATACTTCTATTTGTCACTTTTCCCCATAAAAACTGGTTCCCTTTTTGACAGCTCAAAAATCTGAATCACATACCCTGAACTTTGACAGGCGAAGTAGGTAATGATGGAGGCGTGTAGGCATCCAGGAGTTTAGGGGGCACCCGGCATATGGGTGCAGTAAGCACAAAGTATTCAGTGATGATGTCGCAAAGTGAATGGCGCACTGCCGCCATCAGCCGTTCACAGAGGTTATTCAGAGAGCAGTTGCCACACTCCCAAATGCGAAACTGAATCAAAGCTGTTGGGCCTGTGTGAGAGAGGACATAAATTTGCATGGAAAGAGATAATCCTGAGAACTGAGGTGATCTTGAAATTTTTACTGCACATAGCCTTTATTTTAGCAGTGACCAAAAGTTTTACTGTGTAAGTTTGTTCACACATGAAGTCTGTATGCATGTTGGTGGTCCATATTAAGAAAATTTCAGTGGTAACTGTTCTCCTTAAACATTAGCAAAATCATTTTATGCTCAATAGGCTATGAGTTTTTCTCTGATAGGGCTTGAATTTCACAGTAATCGAATAAAAAAGTTCCCATTCTTTTAGTGACATTGTACATGATTTTACAAGTTTACAATGTTGTTAATAAATCTATACAAATCTCTACAATTTTTTTAACAACCGTTTAAGTCTTTTTTTTTCAAATATCTATCATAAATTCTTATCTAATAACAATTCATGATGTATGCATCTGTTTGTTTTTCTTGCTGCACAGTATAATATATACACTGTTTTGCCTACCCTTTTTTATTATATGTTCTGCTGCATTATTCCATCTGTCTAAAGTCGCTCAAAGCCTCACAATGTGGGATAAAGCACAGTAGGAATGAACATAATTATAATGAACAGTGAATGTACAAATGAGGTCGTGCATGGCATGAGCGCAGATCAGTGAATATACAAATGAGGTCATGCAATGCATGAGCGCAGATCGGTGAATATACAAATGAGGTCATGCATAGCATGAGCGCAGCGAATGCCAATGACCACGTTTGTATATTTACCGATATACGTCAAAAACTGTGTTATCACACCCCCAATTCAACAACATAGATTTACTTGAATTAGAATTACTGTTAGATAAGAAATAGATGTCATATCAAAGAAACTTTCTCATTACAAAATAACAGAGCAACATAACTGAACAAAACAAAGATGAATAATATTAATCCGCCAACAGTCAATGGAACTCCAAAGCGTAAACAATGACAAACTAGGTCAGCTTGCCGACTGATGTTTCTATGACAATGACAAGTAAGTCTAGAGATCTAGATCTAGATTATAGTAGTTGAAGTTGATGTGGTACATAGATCCCCCCCTCTCTCTCTCTCTCTCTCTCTCTCTCTCTCTCTCTCTCTCTCTCTAAATCTAGATTTCCAGACAACAGTGAATTTGAGTTTGAGTAGCCTGCTGTAGCTCCAGAATCTAGATCTTGATTAGATCTAGACTAGATATAGATTCAATGCAGAGATTGAACTTAAGCTTGTTTGCCTGCAAAGTAGCCTACTGCACGAGCCTAATGTTTTGTGCTCTTTTGGATTAGGCGAAGACCTCCATCACAAGACTGTAGGGAAGTGATATGTTTGTTTAGACCCATGTCCTGTAATCTTGATAATCTTAGTAGTAGGGATAGCCCAGATTAGATCTACCAGCACCTAGAATTCTGGATCTATAGATGTAGACCTAGATCTAGATTCTAACAGATCTGACACAGTTGACTTTCTTAACTCTTCTTGATTTTTTTCCACCCAAATGCTGGCATTTCACATGCCCTTCTCTGTAAAGAACTCAAAGTGCTAACTCCCTCTGAATTACGCCAACCCTTCTAAATCTTGATCTAGCTTTCTGAAGTTGCTTTGTGGATAATACAGAACTAAGATTCTTGGGTTGTGTTATGTTTTATTCGCTATGCCTTGGCCTAGTGCTAAGAAAGAAGTTTTGCAAAAAGAAGTCCGGCCTAAACAAAAGAAAATGATTAGAGCCTATTACTATTCATGAAGAGGTCAGCCAATTAAATTGATTCCAAGCAGGGCATCCGATATGAGGACGTCGACATCGCTGAATATCGACCCTAGCAACGTCCATGACAACAATTCTAAAAGGAAGTGATAATATTTTCTCTATTTATTTCATGTGGCATGTAAATACACAGCCTTTTCTTCTCATAATAATAATAACAATTTTATTTATATTGCGCCTTCTTGCCAAGGCCTCAAGGCATGTACTAACCAGGTCGAGAAGATGCAGTCTGTTCATGCAATGCCGTGTGAACCATATGACTGAATTCATCAGGGTCGCTGACTGGGGATGAGTTGTAACGTGTGGGGCAGGGACAGCTCAGCAATTTGACCTGTCGACCCTGGCCATCAACCAAATTGACACTGATACAGGCAATACCTGTGGGGCACAAATGATAAAAGAAGAAAGAAAACAAATGATGAAAGGAATATTTCAATAAATGAAGATAATTAACTACTTTCAGCTGGATGACAGCAAATAGGACCAATTTAGAAACTTCCTTTTTGTCTCTTTTTTTTCTATTTGGCTAATCCAGGTTGAATCCTATTTTGGGTATCTGATTCATACCAGATGTTGTTCCCCTCACTACCACTGTTTCAAATGCAATCAAACTCAACAGAGGAGAGAAAAAAAGCAGAATCACAAGAAAACACATTTTCAAATTCTATCTTAATGTCAGAGAAAAGAAAGGACACAAAGTGACATTTTGACACAATCTCTCTTCTCAATGCTAAAGCTGGTGCCCCTTTCCAAGACCCACCTTAATATAGGAGAAGAAAGGACACATGGAAATATTCTGACACATTATCTTTCATGATACTAAAGCTGATTACCATACTTCATTTGCCTACTTAACAAAACGAAAAACCAGGGAAATACAGAAAGCCCCAGAGTGGCTTTACATTGATAAAACTGAAATAAAATTGTATAAAGATAAGGAGGAAGTTTAGTCTAGATCAATCTGCAAACCTTCTTGTGGTTTCACCTTTCTCTCTATGTGACACAGTCTGAAAGTAGCATACTAGCACACGATAATAGAACTGACCATATGTGTTCTATAAGTGTTCTGACTTCAAACCTGGAACCTATGTCATGTTCTGTGCAGTAGCAGGTTTGAGCAGCTTTGAAGAATTTGTTGCTGTTTTTGTTGTTGTTGTTGTTAAATCAACACAAAACACCTTCTCTTCCTCACTTCAATGCAAACTGGCATAAAATGCCTGATGAAACCAATGATATTTCTATCAAATAATGATATCAGGATGTTTAACGATGTTTCCATTCAATTTTAGTGTTGATCCAAGCTAAGCTTAAAAAGTTATCAAACTCTGATGGATAAGCAAGTCTGGAGCAAGAAGATCTTTGTTCACTTTACCTCGTCCTGATTGATGGTGATTATAGATGTAAACTTTGTTTGATGGAATGGGAGACCAAACTTCATTGTAGGTATCCTGAATTGATTAAAAAAAGAAATGAATAACAAATTGGTACAAAATACATATGGATTTCAATATGCCCTTTAATCAGGTTTTAAAAGAATATCATCGCAATTCAATATCAGCAAAGAGCTGAAAACCCCACCAAAATATATAAATGTAACAGAGAAATTCAAAATGGACATAAGCTTGTTATATTAAAGCTGTATAACGAACTGAAAATGGTTTAAAAAACAAACCAAAACAGAAAGGATAAAAAAGGACCCCTGAATAGTGAGGGAAATGACTTGAATATGAAGCCATGAGTGTCATTTGTGAAAATAATTTAGGAACAATAGGATTTTGCCATTTCTAATCCAAACTTTCCGAACTTATGAGTAAACTTTGTATCTGTTGCATTTTATGTCTTATTTATATGTCATCTTTGCCTCACAGAAGCCACTCAATCATCACTCATCATCATCACTGTGGGTCTCTGCCTAATCAATGGTTGCTACAATGCTGTTCACATCCTTCCTCCATTTGTTCCTATCCCTCATCTTTTCACTCATCTCATGTTTGATCATCTCTGTGATATTTTTGAAGTTCGATAAATAAGTTACTGATGGTCTTACCCGTCTTCTGTTTCCTCAATTTTGTCTTGTAAGACTTGCCATTATATCTGTTTTGCCATGTCTTGTTGCATGCCCCACATATATATCAATTTCCTTAAATCTATTTCTTGAAGTAACTGCATTTGTGCGTTAAGTTCTTTCAACACATTCTCATTTGTCCTTTTATCTGTCCATTTGATTCTCAATGTTTGATGAAAAAAAACCCACTTTTCTTCAGGGCTTCCAGAAGTAATGCCTCTTTTTCCTTTTTTTATTTATGAAATGAAATATAAAATGACTGAGCAAATGTTGCGTGAAATCCCTTGGGTAGAAGTAATACCTGAAACTGGCCACACGGATGGCTGTTGTCCATATAATTTGGTGTGTGAAGGAACTGCAAGAGATTCTGTCTCAGGTAATACATCAAAGCCACCAGGTACATGGAGCAGTGTCCAGGAATAGTGAGGCGCATCGTCTTGACTGGTTCTTGGTGAGGCTTTTGAATAAACTGTAAAATATGAAACAAAAAAAACAAACTACAAAACTAACAAAAAGGATATTTCCATAAAGCTGTGAGGTTCACATATACTTCATGATATACTACAATGTATATTAAAGAAAAAAAAGTAATAATAATAATAAATAACATTTATACAGTGCTTTCCCCATCTACACAGGCACTAAGCACTTTCCTTTCAGAGTGATCAAACATTGACAAAACTACACATATGCATGAAAAAACATCAGTCCCTGAACAGCAAGAAAGATACATTGACTAAGGGTTATGTGTAAATAGGTACGTTTTTAGCGGGATTTAAAGATTTCAAAGATGGGGAAGTTCTGATGTTTTCAGGTAATGAGTTCCAAAACAGAGGGGCAGCAAATTCAAAGGATTGTTCACAAATCTTGCGAAAGACTATTGGCTGGTTTTAAGTATCAGACTGAATATATGTTACAGATCCCCTTCATCATTTTCTCATACTATTTCTCATTTCAATAAATCTTTGTCTGATCTTATCAAACAATACCGCAAAAAAAAACCCCAACAAAACAAAAAACAAAAACCAACAAAGAAATTCTGTTTAAAATTGTGAGGCATGATTAATTAAACAAGACTTTCAGAGCAGATTATAAAAGTTTACGGACATTGTGGCCCAGGCTGAAGTCCTGCTAAGAAGTTGGGGTGGTGCAATGCCTCTAAAGGTGGAGATTAAAAAAAAAAAAAGAAAAAGAACAAAACTCCAGCAACCTTCACCAATACACTGTGGTGAAAAAGGCTGAAATTATAGTAAGGTGACTTTAAATGTTCCAATTATGTTTGACATGAAAAGACTAGTACAGTGTATGTTTTAAGCACCTAAACAGGCCTAGGCTACACCTACCAAGACTTACTTGTCTAACTACTATCATTTGCATTAGTAAATGATAGAGACAAATACAGAGTTTAGAGAAACCCTAGTTGGGATGGAGACAAGTCGATACAATAAATCCAACATCTCTATTTGTTTCTTCTACTATTATTTGATATAATACCTCAGGGGGCAAAGCTAGATCTCTGTAGATCGGCAGAAAAGCCTTGTAGGCCTTCTCATATGGGATTTTCTTTAATGAACATGCATTCCCCCGCCCCCACTTGTGCTTATTTTAAAAAATTACGGAAATATCTGAAGGTTTCAGCTTGCACTGTGGATTTCTGGACAGCATCACAGACACAGTGTCAAGCAAAGCCTCATCCATTTTCTTCTGCAGCATTGACATCAAATCGTCCTTGATCTCAGTTCCTGGGAGAAAAAGAGTTGAGAAGAAAAAATGAATGAGACAAGTCTAGTCATTGAGGCAAAAAAGCTAAATCGTGAGTATTCTTCTTCTTTTCATGGCGTTTCCCTTCTGGACGTGGCATCCCTCACTACCGGCTGAAATAAGGTACTGACCTGTGCCATTCTGCCACTATCCCTCATGAGAGTTGTCCATCCATTTTGTGATATCTTGTGACCATCTCCTGTTTGATCTACCTCTTCCTTGCTCCCTCAACCATACCTTCGAGGAACAGCTTTTCTAAACCCTTGTGTCTTTTGATATGTTCAAAATATGTTAATTTTAGTTTTTCCACAGTTCTCATTAAACATGCAAAAATAAGCTGACATATAGGGATTTTCCGTGAAATTAAAGTTTAACTTCCCAAATATTAGTTGAGCATTGGCACATCTTTGAGAATTTATTATAGGAATGAACCAAATACTTTATAGGAAGGAGGGTCTAAAAGTGATGAAAGAATGAGATACGTCATTTGGAAGAACATTGAGTAACTGATAAATGAATGAAATACAATTTATGGGATGAAAGAACTAATAACAGGAATGGCCTGAACCTCTTAAAACTAGTGAAAAGAAATAAAGACAACCAAAATGGAATTTATTGGACAGTTGTGAGAAATGCAAGGGATGATAATGAAGAATAGATAATGTAAAAGTTAACAGCACTGATGTTTGACATTTCAAACAAGACTTTCAAAATATAGAAAATACACACTCTTCTTATTTCCAGTAAGTCCTTTTACCAATTACAAGAGCTTGACAGAAAAATGCATGCAATGAGAAAAAGAACACTCCCTTGTAAAGACAAGAAACCTCCCAATCATTAAATAAAAACCCAGTACAAATAAAGAACACAACAACCTAACAGGCCCCAACGAATTATCAATCCTCTAAATACATTTACCTGCTTCTTCAATTCCATGCACTGTCAGTTCTATAAAATCATCCATCCGATTTGATTGTTTTTCTTGATTTGCGGATGTTATTGAAATAGCATCACTGTCATAACGAGGGGCGCCACCCTGAAACCATGAAAAGGGCATAAGTGAAAATAATGAATATTTTTTTAAAAGTCTATTTATTTGAACAAAATATTAGGAGCTTCCTGAATGGAAAGAAGCTCCTGGATATGAAACAATCAATTAATATTGGCAAATAACTTTGGGCAAAACATAGAGCACCCAGCTTTAGATGTTGGGCATAGCTGTGATTCAGTGACTCATTTGAGAACTCCAAAACATTATCTCAATAGTTTTTAAACATTACTCGTGAAAATTTCTGTGCTTTTTTACTACATACATAACCTGCTTTAAAAAAGTTGAAAACTTAAATTCAAATAACTGTTTGTCTAATCAATGATTGATCTTCCATCAAATCCTTAAAAAGAAAGAAAATATACGTATCTAAGTTTCAATCATTTCCAAAAGTTGATATTTTGAGAAAGGAAAGAACACCAGCATCAATTTACTGATGACACTTTCCATCTGCCTACCTCGGATTTCAAAGAACATAAATGTGCAGAGTCAGAAAGAGAAGCATCAAGATCAACTTCTGAATTTTCACGGGGAACTTGAATTTCTTTCAATCTGCCAAAGACGACGTGACAAAAAAGAACATCCTTTGTTTTATTTCGTGGATTTAAAGGTATTCATATTAAATGTCCCATTGTATGTCTGTTTAACAATAATAGACTTGCCAACTTCACAATATCTCTTTGCTTATTTTGGGGGCCAAACTAGATGAATTTTGCTACTTTCAAAATGAAATGCTTATTTCTTAAAGTGTTGCTCCTTTTAATCATAAAAATAGAGCGCAACATTAATTCATTGACTTGAAAAACTGCCTCAATTACTGACTCATCTAA
>JAOYNN010114277.1:0-11549 GCA_025770095.1 Goniobranchus kuniei | reverse complement strand
GGGGGCAGGGGGGGGGGGGGAGGAAGGGTAAAAACCATTCTGACGATACTGTTTTGATATTTAGAAATCCCATGTCGTGATTGTTCTCTGTCTCAATATATGTTGTATATAATATGTTACATGAGTTATGCCTTGATCAAGATAGGAAGAGGTCAGAGGGTCTGGTAGTGAAAAATATTGTGTTAGGGAAAGAGTTAGAGGGAAAAAAATGATGGCATAGGATTTTTTGAATCTATAAGTAAGTTGATATAAATGTGTGTTAAGTATTTATATGAAATCAAAAGAAAAAAAAGGAGCTTACTCAAAAATCATGCCACAAAATAATACAGCAATAAAAAAATTCATACAAAAATGCAAGTCAGAGATTTCTTCAACATCTTCTTTGGACATAGGGATAAATAACAATAAGGATCACTTCCTTTCACATTTGTACAATATTTACTTAATACAAAGGCTGTGACGATGAGATTTCAATTCTCTTTTTTTGTTATTGGTCCTTGTAACTCCTTTAGGAAAGGTGAAACACACAATTGACTTGACAATTTGTTCTCAGTGCCCAGGCTTGTAAGGATTAAACTCATCTTTTTTCAAAGAGGCAAGACTGTGATTGACAACACGATGATGTGCTTCATCTGCCCGTATAGCCAAGATCACATCCCTCATTGTGGCATCCTGAATCAAAAATTCATTCATCAATAATCCAGAATTTATTGAATTTCAAAATCATACTCATATTTTATACATCAGTAAGGTGCCCCTTGTTCTACTTTCTGGTAAAATGGGTCACATTTGCATACCAGTAAAACGACACAAAAAAGTTCTTTGAAAGTCAGTGACACTTTTCATGATGAAAGTGACTGGCAGCCCATTAATCAAATCTCAACTCATTTAGCTACTACATTTTGTTTTAAATTTAGGGATAAGGCTTATTCAGGACATGAACAAAAGAGGGACTGACACAGATAATCATCAAAGCTTGGAGAGAGAGTTCACTTGACGAAATATCACCCCTCTCTCCTTCTGGAGATTATGGCTCAGAACAAAAAATCTGATTTGGAAGTACAACATTTAATGATACAAAGAAATAGATCTAACTATGAGCGCGTACTACAATACAACAAAACGTTATTTTGTAACAAGTCCCAGGCGCATGACAATTGGCTTCAGGATCTACTTAAAAAAACTCAGAGCAAGATTTAATTTGTGTTTGAAGTGATGTGGTTGGGAATAACAACTGCATGTTGGGTCGACGTAAGAACGACTTGATCATGAAACCTCCTTTTTTAAGGAGGCCACATGGTCGAGTGGTTTTGCATTGGCTTTTCATGGCAGGGCTTAGGGTGCCCACACGGAGGTCCCACCTTCGATGCCAACTGGTGCAGGATTTTTTTCTTATATTCTTTCCTTTGTATTGTCTTGTCTCTGTCCTCACTGAGGTTTTACTAAAATCTCTGTTTATGTCTACCATTTATCACTGTATTACAACCCCTAGCCTCTACTTGTTTCTTAATCATTAGATCTAATCATGTCTACATCAGCACCACGGCAACCTTCATGGTGCGATGTGATAGTTCATCAGTGTTAAATATTTGTAAGTCTACAACTACTGCAAAGGATTGAAAAATGAAAGTAATGTGTAGCTCTTGCATACCAAAGGAATGAATGATTGAGAATAACAACTGCAAGTCATGTTGGTTGGCGTAAGAATGATTTGATTATAAAAACTCCTTTTTTAAGGAGGATACATGGTCAAGTGGTATTGCATTGGCTTTTCAAAGCAAGGCGGAGGGTGTCGACGCGGAGATCCCACCTTCGATTCCAACTGGTGCAGGATTTTTTTCTTATGTTCTCTCCTTTGTATTGTCTTGTCTCTGTCCTGACTGGGGACATTGTGTGGCAGCGTGGGTGTGAGGTCAGTGCGTTGGACTTGTAACCGCGGGGGCGCCGTTTAGTCCTTGGCAAAGGCTATTTACATACATTTCCCCAGGTGTTATTGAGTACCCGACCATATGCAGAGGAAGATCTTGTCAGTATGCTAGAGAAAGTGTGCCTGTAAAATAGCAGCATCTCTGTATACGGAGAAGGTTTTTGGTTGGAAAAGGCCTGTCGGGGAACACTTGTAATGCACTTTAGAGGAGTTTGCGCTATATAAAAGCTCAGATTTCTTTACTTTTTTTTTTTCACTAAAATATCTGTTTCTACCATCTATTTCTATCCTGTCAAGTCAGGTGATAGACAAACTTACCTGAAGCTTCCAATATCTGACAGCCATTTCTGGGGCTGGTTGGGTTTGCCAGTGTTTCATAGGGCCATTGTCAATGTCCTGGAGATTGAGTGAAGGGAAAGAAAAGCAGTTCATTGAAAATAAATGTTTAAAAAGTTAACTCTTTTCATCATATCAAAAGCTCTAAGAAGCAAAACTTAAAAAAGAAGCATCAAGTGTAATTCTCCCTCCCAATAACTTTTGGTTCACATTTTGGAGTAACCTGACCATACAATTAACGAAAACATGTAAAACAAACACAACCTGTAAAATCCTGATTTACCCATGCCATTTGTTTTTTAGTGTATGAGAGCTAAAACGTAACCACAAATTTTCGTTTCAATTGAAAGGTGAATTTTACCAGAAATAGGACTTAGAACATTATCAACAGTCAGCCCCAATTCCTAGAGATCAGTAATTTTCAGTGCAACTAGAAACCATTGTTAACAAACATAAACGTATTTTACAAATAAGGACATCGAACAGTTTCCATCCATGTACATGCTTTTTCCTCAGAAAAAAAAACAAACACCAAAGTTTTTGCAAGGACCCCTAACTTCAACTCGGCCCAACCCCTTTAAATTGGGGGGATAACATGTCTCTTGTGCTCCTGTTATTTTAAGATGTTGTGATAATAGACTACTTTGGATTGATTCAGTGGCAGATGTGCAACAATTCAATGAAATTAACAACAGGGTCAATTATAGAATCAACCTTACTCTAGACTTACCTCCAAACATTTAGTGTAAGTTTTGACAGCTTCTTCTTCCAAATATCCCACAAAGCGATGACAAAACCTGGGGCTCACAATATAAGCTAGTGCAAACACGTTCACAAATATGCCTGTGGGACAAGAATTTCAAAAAGTCAACAGAATGCATACATATTTCCAAATCTAAGATAATAACAACGATCCAGTGACAGTTTTTGATAAGATGGCTGTACTTTAAAAAGTATTCTTAATGAATGCTCTTGTCAAAGATACACAAAAGTTATGCATTTAATTTTTTAAATCATCGTCCAACTCAAAATGTGTTCCTGCTAAGAATGTCTTTCACTTCAAAAACTGGATGGAGGATGCTTTATTTGTTTCCATTTAAAAGATTTTATTGGTGTCTGAGTCTGAGGAGCAGTGTGCAGCCAAGCGTTATGATGAAACAATAAGGCGCCTCTGCTTAACAATCCTTTTACTGTATGAATAGCATATCTCAACTTTGTCAATATTTGACAATAGGTTTCTGAACGGAGTGTCTTTCCTGATTATTAAAATTCAAATAAATGAAAACCTCTTTGTTGGTCCCAAAAACAAAGAACACAAGATTTTCTTCTTCATATGGGTCTTTAAATTTGTTTGTCTTGTTTCAGAGATCATTCATGCTTCCCATTGCATCCATGATATACATATGTCTCATCTCCCATCACAATGTGATCATAAAGACTGTCTCCTTGTCCATTGTTTTGCTTCAAAAGCATTTTAGTGCATTCCTTTTTCCATTTTTGTAGTAATGAGTCATTATTTTGGACCCCCAAAGTAAACAAAACTTTTGATATCCTAAATGGTCAATAACCATCTAATGCAGAAAAGACCTTTAAATCATAGAAAATTGATGTTATTGAGAAGCATTGATCTCTTTGAACCATTTCATCAACCTTTTGATCAGGTCACTGTTGCCCTGGTCTAGGTTCATCATGAATGTTTCTGTGTCTTTTGGTGAGATCTTTCACCCATTTTCAAATCACGTTCAGACACTGCATTTTCTCCATGTCTCCCATATTTGTCTATGAATTTCTCTTTCGTATTTGCCTATGAATTTCTCTTTCTAAGAAGTTCTCAGTGCTACAGAAACATACTACTGACCTTGACTATAATGAGATGAATATTCTATTCATTTGTTGTGCGCTATAGTTCGTTTCTCAACATTCTGTCACAGAAAAAACACTGCATCTCTGGGTCTGTTGCATTTTGGTGAAATTTCAGAGCTAAGCTGGACTGAGATTGTTCATAACACTAAGCAAGGCATAATATTTTTCATTTTGAAACTTGCATATTCTTTTTTATCTTTATGCTACAGAAAATATGCCACAACTTCTCATGATTACAATATTTCAGAAATTTGAAATTTTACCATTAAATTTGACAGGTCATGTTTCAGTTTCCTTCTTCTCACCTTTACAAACAATTCCACGTGAAAAGTATGAAATAAAATCATTATGACATGAATTGCTACCTAGGACACAAACCACACACCCACCATACTATATTCCTCCCCAGGCTCTCAACACACATACACACAAATACACACATCCATACACTCACAACCGCCCATACCCATTCTCATACAAACAGCACTGACTAGGACTGATAATATTGTGTACTTTGAGTCTAAATATAAACAAATTATTCTGTAAGGCCCTGCTGTAAAGACAATAGAATTTGAGAATTCATTCATGATTTGTCATATTTATTTATATGGGGTATAGAGATAAACTTTTACAATATTCAACTAATAATTATAAACACCCTGAGTGTATCATAGAAATCTTAATGAGTTTGGACAGGCAGATTTTCTGTGACAGAAAACTTCGAAAGTACTATAGAAGCCCTCTTTTTAAAAATCGATTCTTGTCAAATAGACAATCCTACAGATCCAAGTTTGCTGGGTTTTTCAAAGTCAGTTTGAGATGTTTCTCAGGAGTTATCATGGTGACATAAATGTTAATACACCATCAAGACACAAGTCAATATATTTTAAAGCACATTGATGGAACCTTACAATACATTGATGACTACAAAAATGCAAATGTTATTTGTGATATAAAGCAATAATTGTGATCAGAATACAAATACATTATTTGACAACAGAGCCCTTTGGAAAATGTCTCTAAAGGCTGATAATGTAAACTCACCTTGTGCAGCAATAACACATACTCGGAACAATAATGAAGGCTTTCTCAAATGGAGAGCTGTCAACAGATGCATCCTCTCATTTTCAGCTTCCTCTGATGAACAAAAAAATATCAGGTTTTAGAAAAAAGAAAATCCTAATTAATAAAGTAATGGATTTCTGCTCAATGAAGATCAGAATGGGTTCTGCTCACATTAAATCTGGTTTTAGGGTAAGATGTGATTAGATATGCCATCGTGAATGATATGCCGTGAGCAGCAAGTTAAAAAGAATACTGAGCAACTGTTAAACAGGATGTACATCTGAACACTACATTATGCATGAAATATCTAAATGAGTATTTTTCTCCTTTTGGTCCTGATCTACATCAATGATATGTAAGAGAAAATTTCACAAGAAACCCAATTCAGACTCTTTGTCAACAACTGTTTTCTGTAAAAAGCATTTAAAAAAACAAACAGATTGGGACACCCTTTAAAAAGACCTGAATAGCTTACAAAAAGATATGTCACAGGACACATTGATGACAGAAGAAAGTGATCAACAAAGGACACTCTAATTCATATACCAAATAGGGTACAACAGAAAAGAACTATCTAAAAGCAAAACTATCAATTTCAGACCAGATCTGGAAACACTCCAAGACAGAGTGAAAGGAACAAATTAAATTGTTTTCAAAAGCCTTATATATGAAGTAAGACTGCCTCATGATAAATTTCAGGAAATCATCCAGAAAATTTCTTTGTACCATCTTCTGCAATATTGTAGGGAATGATCAGAACAGTGTGAAATACTGAGGAATGATGTTTCAGCACTTTCTAGAAGAAAGAAGAACTTTTATCAAAAGATATATATATATCAAATCAAAATGCTTGATGGTAAATGAAAAAAAGATCATAGATCCCAGTTTCACAACTTTCATGTAAAAAAAAACAGAGCAGCCATTTGAATTTATCTTGTTTTGATAAGGATACAGTCTTATCAGTGGAACTGAGGATTCCAAAGTAAAAAAATACAAAACTTTTCATGAATTTTCCGTCAAGAAAAGCTTGATAAGACAGAGAGAATTGTTTTGTTTTAAATGGTGTAACTTCCACAAATGTAGCCTGTGCTTATTATTTACAAGACCACACATTCCATCATATTTACTCCATGAAAGGCTTCACGATATTTCAGGTTCAATTTGAGGGGAAAAAAAGATTCTCTTAGTCTTGTTAAAGGATTTGAGTTTGCTTAAATTTTCTAAGATCTACGAGGGCCTCTCCAATCATTTCCAGAGGCAAAATGGCATAAGTTATTTCTTATATTTTTGAACATCAAATGTTTATTTCTCTGGTATCATTCTTAGATATGGATTGTCAATATTGTCCATTGTAATATTCTCAATTAACGTAAGTAAAACAGTACTTAAAAAGTTTGAGAAGTGGTTAAAATGTTCATAGTAGTCCATGAATTCAGGTGCATCTGCTAGAAAATACATAACATATAGTATATATATTTATAGACAATGTAAGTGAAATTTTTACAAGCTTTTTTAAATCTTAACTCACTGGAGACATTTCCCGTACCTGTGACAGGATCAGCGATATTATCACTGAAAACGTTTCCCGTATCCCCCCAACGGGATAAACATTGAAAATGTTTTATGCCAACACATTTACCGTAATAGGTGCTGGAACCATCGCTAGCGCAAGCGGGGGCCTTTATTTTGGTTATGATGCGATTTCCGGGAGTTAACGTTCCTGAAGGGAAGTCACTCTTGTCAGATTTATCGGCGAGCCAAAACGAAAACTACATGCATGTAAACACTAGTTTTTTCATAATGGTAAATAGAAGGAATATTCTTACGCTGTTTAATGATGGAAATAGTAATTCTTCCGATCTTGATTTGGATTTAGATGACATAGATACGCATTATGTGCTAAATTTTGGCAGTGACAGTGATTGATCAGATGATAATATGATTTGCAAATTCTCAAAATTGACAGAATTTCACAATTTTTTAAAAATTCAAATAAAAAAAACAAATTGATATAACCAAAATCTTTTTTTTTTGCATTGGAGAGAAGATTATAACCCTTACACTAATTAACCTGTAAATATGGTGTTATTGGAGCTTTTGATTACTGTGTTATGAATTGTTCACATATCCCTAAAAATCTGCAGTCCCCAAGAGTTGTGGGGTCGAAAAAAGGCCAGTCTCCAGAGAGTTAAGTCACAAAGTTCAACATATCAATCTTAATGGTACCTAGATGCTCCATGTTTCATCACAAAAAAAGTTGACACTAAATCGCAATTTAAATTCACATTTACATCGACATCAGGCGCTCATGAAAAATCTTTTTAAGGGCTCCGGCACACAACATTTACCTAGAAGGGTGTGAATCCAATTTTGGTCCCTTTGCATTCTCCGCAATGACTTCATATGACGTAACATAGCAGCCACCATTCCAGGCACACCAGCAACTGTTTCCAAGAAGCTAATGCGACTAACAAAAATGGAGGAAAAATCAGTCATTCATCTTTTTTTTTAACTGAAAGCCAACCTTACCTTACACTAACACACAACAAAAGAAGAGAAATTATACTTTTATATTTGTAGAGTATAAATACAAAGATGATACATTTCTTTTGAGATTATAGTCTGTTCATAAAAAAGTTAGTCCAAAAATTCAAACAATCTGGTCATTGAATTGAGGAGGAAACATCATGATTAAACACAGTATTCAATGTTATGCAGCATTACCTTTTTTCTTCTTCGAAAGGTTACCTATTTTAACTATATCATTGTTCAGAGTTTATCCTCTACTTCCATGCACTGATTTGCAAACTTTTGAGGAAAAAAGGCAAAGAGAAAAAAGTTTTGCTTCCACTTACTTGAGCCATTTTCTCTCATTCCTCTCTCCATAGAGAAATCCTGAGAAAACATCAAAACCACCTCTCAACAACTTTACAGAATAATATGCCATCTGTAAGTGAAAAAACAAAGATACCACTTCAATACATTGTTTGATGAGAATGTCGGACAAAAAAATCCACCCACTAAGATCTGTCAAGCAAAATAAACATACAGCTGCAACACATCTGAGGGTAAAAATGGAAGGAATTTGAAATGCATGATTAAGGACATGTGAAGAAAATAATGTTTCTTTATAAATTTGAACAGGAACTTGATCATATGAAGACTTACATCCTAAAACATAATAAATAACACTAATGTGTCATCAAAATTGCGAATTTGCCAAATTAACTTCTAGGAGGTTACCTCGTCTAGTAGTATTGTGCTGGTTTTTAATAGCAAGATGGAAGGTGCCGACGCAGAAGTCCGACATTCGCGTTTTACTGTTGCAGGATTTTTCTTTTGTGTTTTTTCCATTGTATTGTCTTATCTCTGTCCCTATTGGGGCTTCCCTAAAATATCTCTCTTTGTGATAAACTCAATACCTTTATTTTTGTTTCTTCATGTAAAATGTTCCAAAATACAGAAATGTCAAAAGTGGCAATGTTCAAGCAATACATTTATGAATGAAGGCTCTGTGATATGATAACAAGACACTGAAGTTTTGATGTTTTTTGCCTTCTGATTCATTAAACAAAAATACAATATAAACATAAATAAATTCTATTCATAAGCTCACTCACATGATCAACAAAGCCTTCTGGTTCTTTGTGGGTAATTTCAACCTTTGTCATTTCCTCTTCAGACCTGTAGAAACAATATAGATCTTTGAAATATATTGATGCAACATTCTGATCATTGGATTAAATGAAATCAAGGTCAGGAGAAATACTAAGCCTATGTCATCGAAAGGACAAGAGAATATCAAAAGCAGAAGCTTGCTCTCTTGAAACAAAAACAAAAGCCTACAATGAGCAATGGTTGTATACAATAGAGCTCACAACAATATCTGCTCCATCTCTAGAAGAAGAAAGAGAGAGTGGAAGAAGAAGAAAGAATGAATGGAAAAAGAGAAGAACACATGGGAGCTGTAAGCAAATCAGAAGACAGTGCAAACCACAACTCAGATGATATATTTCTAATAAATGAAACGACTTGAACAGCACACTTACCCTAATATAAAATCCCAATTGACAATCCAGCTCAACAAACCAGATCCATAACAGCATCTTATTTCTCCAAACCTCATACCTTTAACAACATTTGCGTTTTCATCGTGAGAAATAGATCAGAATAAGAAGAATCCATCAAAGTTATCAAAAGTTACATCATAACTGGCTGTAAATTACTGATATCAAACAATGCAAATAACTTGAAGTTTCCCCCAATAATTCCAAACATAATGTCTTTTGTAAAAGCAGGAACAAATATGTCACAATTAACAGCAAATTCACAGTGTGGACAAGTGATAGCAGTGATGTTGATTGTGAAATTACCCAAGTTGAAAGAGAGATATCATTATAAAGTGTTATCATAAGATTTTTGTACTACCAACCACTGCATTTCGACCATTGCTCACTGAAGCAACTTAAAAATAAAACAATGCATAACACCAAGCAGGGAGACATTAATACAACCATTAATGTTGGCCAGTAAACTTAGCATGCTACATGAACATACACCAGTGCAAATTCAAACAGAAAGTACTAAAAAGCAAAATAATCTTGACTGTGCCTCAAAGTACCATTCGAATATCATTATGAGAAATTGTGACACTGCACCTAAATTGTTGGATCATGAATGGTAGTAATCGACACAAGAAACAAGACCTTACTCAATATCTACAAAAATGCCACCTAGAGATAAGACATAAGAAGACGGTGGGCTTACCAAAGGAATTAAGATCATAAGACATCACTAACGCTTGCTAAGAAAATTTCAAAATTGGATTACAGGATATGCAATTCTCCAGACCGGTCCATTTTGTCAGCCACTAAAGATAATCATCCACAGATCATGACAATTTAGATTAAAATCAAACAAAAATATAAACTTGTCAAACAGCCAAACAATCTCAAAATGAGAATGATCTAGATATGTAGGTCCTACAAAATTGGATTGCTAACAACTAATATTTTCTAATAAAACATGGACAGAACAAACTATTCCGTGATCACAACAAATCAAAACAGAATGACGCTGTAGGGGTATCAAGTATTAAAAACATAGCTGCCCTCCGCAATGATGGCAAAGCAAATGCAGAATTCATAAACAGGCTAATTGAATTAGTTTTCCCAACAAGAAAAAGAGAATGTTTAAATGCCATAACAAAAAGAAGATAAATACCCATCATTATATAATCTAAAAACCTCAGCATACAAAGCAGAGAAACTGTTACTCATATAGGAACTAATAACAAATGAAGTAAAATGACCTGATAATATCCCAAACCAAAGCCAAAGCAACTGCTGATGCTCTATTTTATACATGATATATCCTCTAAGCCCTCAAACAATATGGCTTAGTGATTGGAAAAATATTTACATTCCATCACATTTTATAAAAAGAAGCTGAACATATGTTACCAATTGCCATCTGGTTTCTGTGATGGGAGTATGTTACAAGTTGATGAAACATATAAATACTGTGAGCTTTAAAATTTAGGTGAAGACTGTAAAGAACACCATAAAGACCAATAACTGAATTTTCTTCATTAGAAGGTTAGCAATCATTTAGAGCAATCAAACAAATATTGCAGCCCACTCCAATCAATCGGTCCATGCAAACAGACGTTATATCAATTTTAGTGAGACATGGTTGATTCAATCTTGTCTCCTAATGCAAGTTACCGCCCGGCAACCGCCATGGCAATGTCAGTCAATTACGGGGTTACAGGTACCACACCTCACTATTTTGGGGATATCTTCTGCTTCATGCGATCGACTATGACGAAATGAAGTGTAGAATACTCAGGAGAAATTTTTCCATGAGGATAAAACATTTTTTACACATGTGACCTGCCACATCTCCCTGTGCATTTTTTTGTTTTGTTTTGTTTGGGGGGGGGGGGGGACCCCACGTATACAATCACTTTTCCACACACACTATAGGATGATGGAACAGCATGCCACTCTAAGTCAAATGCAACAATAGCTTGGGCAACTTAAAAGATACTGTTCAATCAACTTCCCTCAGACATAGAGGAAAACGTAGGTAGTTTCAACCAAACATATGCATTGATAGTAATACTCAGTCTGAGTCAGTCAGTACACATGACATATGAAGGAGGAGGAGAAGGAGAAAGAGGAGAAGGAGGAGTAGGAGAAGGAGAAGCGGAAGAAAAAGGAGGAAGGGGAGCATGAGGAGGAGGAAAAGAAGAAGAAGAGGAGGAGGGGAGAAAGGGTTGAGGATGAGAAGAAGAAGAAGAAGAAGAAGAAGAAGAAGAAGAAGAAGAAGAAGAAGAAGAAGAAGAAGAAGAAGA
>JAOYNN010114166.1:0-11550 GCA_025770095.1 Goniobranchus kuniei | reverse complement strand
GAGAGAGAGAGAGAGAGAGAGAGAGAGAGAGGGAGGGTGATACAACTCAATACTCAACAACTTAAAAGGATGCATTTTTCCCGTGACACGTCCTGTAATCTTTTCTTCATATTTATCTCTCTTGTGCCGTCCCTACCCATGTCTGCTGTCACATATAATCACTGGTTAAATACCAATATATTTATCATGTAAGACGATTACTACTTTTCATCAACATTTTTCATATACCGATCATTTTGTTTTCCCATTTTCATAAGTCCAGCTTAGAATTTCGCATATGTAAACAGAAAAGAAATGGTTGTTTCTTTGCTGAGAGTAAGCATCTTAAAGCAAGAGCATGAGATTTGGAGATCGCTTACGGTGCAAATTTTATGAGTCAAGTCTCATGACCTTCATAAATGTCCTTATCTCAAAGGAAGACAGATGTTCAAACATTGACAGTAAAACAAAGTGCCTTGGAGGGCAGATCAGTTCTATCGTATCCCAGAATATTCTTCATCAATCAAAGTAGAGCTGTGACGCCGACGCCATTGCAATGAATTAAAAAATTAATTGCCTTAATTTATGTTTGTACCGGCACAAGCTTTCCAGGTTAACCTTCAATCTGCCATCTGTTCTGTTACAAGCGAAACATGCACACGGGAACTCCTATTTTATTGTTAATCACCGATTGGAAAAGAAATCAATATCTCATCTACCGAATGATTTAAAAGGATAATGAGTTCTAAAATGTGTACTTTCAGGAGTCAGTACCAGTCTTGAATCAACTGGCATCTTGGCAATCTGTGATATCTTACACATCTTAACATGTTTGATATCTTTGACATTATTGACAATTTCAGCAACTTTGACATCGTTGGTATCTTTGATGTCTTTGACAATTTTGGTACCATTAACATCCTGACATCTTAATATTTTTGAGATCGTTGACGATTTATATTATATATTTAACATCTCTTGTATATCCATGGTATTTAGGCAAATTTGACACAGTTGACACCCTGTTAACTTAAATATCTATAAAATCCTTAAATTTTAATATTGTATACACCTTTACCACCTTTGATATCTATGTTGTCTTGATATCTTTCGCAAGTTTTGTTCCCTTAAGATACAAGGTGATCATTTTATAACGCAACCAATGGAGGATGCGGAAAATTCAATGATTACTTTCAGTCCTTTGGGAAATGCTAAAAATGTGAGTACCACCATCCTCTACACATATGTACTGTTTTTGAATCATATTTTCAAGGGTCTCCAAATCGAAATATTGTTCTAGATTTTGATTCATTTTTGGTTCAAGCATAACGTTTAGTTTTGCATTTAGTGAGCCAGCTGGCTCAACGTAATGACTGAAAAGAGCATTTTTTAGTCGAAGCACAAAACTTTGGCCATATGTATGGGACCTAACAGTGATCTGAATTTCTCCAAGAAGCAAGGGCAACATGACCTCTGATGACTTGTGGGAGCTGTTGTAATTATGTCAAATTAGAAATTTTATTAAACTTTTTTCACCCTCACTCGAGCATTTTCCTTCAATTTTCACCGGTTGTATAGCTTCTAGCACAGCCTAGCACATCGATACGATTTTAAAAATAGGTAGACAAGCAAATATAACGTAAGATGAACCCTAGTTCTAAAAATAGCTTCCCAAAATTGGGTCAAATCACCATTGCCTTAGCAAATCATATTTTGTAAATAAGTTTCTCACGGTAACTTATAACAACACACATATCACATCTTTACGCCAAACCTTTAAAAAAGACTATACACCATGTACAAAAGTAGGTCAGAAGAAAATTAGGTCATGAACTTAGTATCACCATGAAATACCTTGTTCGAAGAAATTTGAAACCATGAATACTCCGCAGAAATGAAGCGTCTTTGTGACCTGAGTGAAATCTTTATCCTCGTTATTTCCTACATTTGCATTAGTGTTCGTCTACTTTTTTCTTTTTAACTGTCCTGATGATGCTTCTGAATGATAATTCACCTTTATTTTTCCTTATACTTTCTTATTATAGTTGTTGACAGTCCCCTTGATAATAGCTCAACTCAGTGCATTGTAGGTGTGTGCTGCAACACATTTACACCTTGCAAGATTCTTATGCTTGCTTGAGGGTCGACCATGGCTTTTAAGTTTTCTTTGTTCATCGCCAATTAGCAGATCTTGACAGCTGAGGCTTTTGGCCAGACACTTGCACCAACGGTTTTCACCTTGGTAGGCTGCCTGCAGGATATGTTGGTGTTGAGCATCAGCTGTTGGGGGGGGGGATGTGTTCCGAAGTCTTACATCTCTGTCAAAACAACCTTTGCCTGGCTTCATAATACCTATGCTAGGGTTGATTATTTCCTCATACATATAAGCACAACAAACCTTTAACTTTTGGTCATGGTTTCTTCCTATATGGAATTTTCCAATATCAATTCAAGGAACGCCAGCTTCATTTCTGGATATGTCAATTGTGTGTTCCACCTTTCCATTGCCGGGAAAAAAATGAAACCATATCACAGCCCGTGATTGCATGATTGCATGGATTACTGGGAGTGCTTTTGCCCGTCCTATTTCCTAACAAACTGCAATTTTCTTGGCATCGATGAAAATTAAACGCTTCCCAATGCCAAAAGCAAAGCACACTTCTTCTGTCTAAATGTTGTCTGCAATAGCAACAGCAATCATGACTACATTGGTTATCAGCTGTCTTGAAGCAAATCCTTTTGTAGCCTTGCTCGGCATAATCCTTGCAATGAGGAAACAACCTAGTGTCGGCCCTTTCATGGGAACATGGGTCTAGGTTGGTGATGAACAGAGTGTTCTTTCGTGGCACGTAGAAATCAAGATCTTTCCTGCTATAAGTATTTCCTCATTCTCTTTTGCAAGTAAAGAAAACGAATCAGTTTTGTTTTCATGTTTGCCAAGAAAGCTAGTTTGTATACCATCATCATTATCATCATCATCATCATCATCATCATCATCATCATCGTTCGTAGCTTTAAATTATCCTGTGTTGAACGTTGCTTACTATATTTTCCCTCGGAACAGATCTCTGTCTGTGTCGATCTTCCTGCCTCCGTGCATTTGATTTCCATCCATTCTTCAAACATGTTGCATTTATGTTTGTGCTGGACTTTCTCTTCCTCTCTTTCCTTCTCCTTTGGCCTCCATATGGTGTTTTCCAAGTGTTTGATGTCTTTTTGCGTGTCAAAAATATTGCAGATTCTGTTTTCTGATGTTGTTTAGAAGCCAGTGGGACTACAAAGGCCTACCCTCTCTTTTCAGTATTTTATCCTTTCTTTATTTGTCTATCCATGAATCCATTATGTTTTCAACATTTTCGTGTAGCCTTTCATTTCAAAAGCAGTGATTTTCTTGCAGTCCTCTTTGTTCACATAGTATTCTCAGTTACGTTGCGATGCATTGTCCCTTCCAGATATTGATCATTTTGTTTAGCTTTCCTGCCGCTCTAGCCATTTACCTCCTGATTTGCCATTTGATTCAAAGCGTGAATTATTGGTTCCTGATGATATCTCAAGTCTCTTAGATCAGTCTTCACTTCCCCAATGATATCCTTCGTGTAAAGACTGAATACGTGAGGGGACAGTATGCAACCCTGGCATACTCCTTTCTCGTCTTCAAACCGGATGCCACTTTCTTCGAACTGTGCGACCATGGCTTAAACATTTCCCTTGGGGGTTTTGTACTGCCGGGCTCTGCTCATGACAATCAGTAGAAGAGCTTTTGTGATAGATGAAAACCTTTGAAGTCACTCAACATTCGAGCAATCTCTGGGACTGCCGTCATCCATCGCTGAGTTCTCCAGGGTTGTTGGTCAGTCCCACAGCACCTCCATCTCCGTTGACCGATGCGTTGCATTGTTCATGAGGGTCGTCAAGAGTAATGTCTGAAAAGGGAGGCTTGGTTTTCCGACAGTAAAGGCCCCAAAGTACAGAGGGATACTCCCTGAGGAACAGGCACAGATCACGAAGATGCAAGGGCAGCCATTTGTTGTGCAGAAGTGCAAACATTCAAGGAGTATGGGGTGATACAATGTATCTTAAAAAAAATGCCAGCTAAAAATATGTGTTGTTCCAGAAGCTCTTCAGGCTTTCCCCACTGAATTGTACTTCGTTGGCAATTGCAAAGAGAAGCTGGGCCATTGCAGTCGATGGAATCTGGCCTGGATTTAGATAATTTGTGGCAGCTTGTATCAGCTTCAAGGCATGCTGCATTGTAGCTTGGGAATGAGCACCGTCCTTCAGAGGAGATAGGAATGCAATATTTGCAGGGTTTCTGTGTTCATTGGACTCTTTTAATGTATGATGTGCTCCGCAAGAGATGAACTGTACATCATGATGGACAATTATACTTGTTTGTTCAGTTGAATCTTTTCGTTGCATTAATTCTAGTTAGCAGGGTCCAATGGATAGAGGCACGACTACCCCAGGCCTTAGTTGCACAGGAAAAACCATTGTGTAAGTGCAGGCAATGGGACAAGAGTCCTTTTACCCTGGACTTCAGCATCAATGGTCCACACATCAGGCTAAGAGGAAATAAATGGGGAAAGGTAAAACATGGATCCCAAGTCATCAAACTCATCTGCTCTACATATTTGTACTCAACTTCACCAGATTTTAATCCGGGTTTGCTTTTTTTTAATCGACCAGACAATTTGTTCCAGAGTAGTTGATGAGTAGTTTTGGAAGAGGTTAATGATCCACTTAAAGGGTTCAGGTGGTAGTATTCCTTTGCCCTAAATTCTGCAAATGTTGAAGGCTTCTATTACTATGAAAATTAGGCCCAGAGTAAAAGCTGCTCATCCTATCCACCATTACAGGAATACAGTTTTTATTCAGCCAAATGATATTTCACATCAAAGCAAAAGTACTAGGGATTTTTTGTGTGCTGATGTAAAATTCATAAACAGAATACACGAGAAACTTCATGCAGTCACACAAACACACACACGCATGCTCAACCAGACGACCATTAAACATCCCACCCCAACCGACACACGCCCACACACACATAAACACACAGGTTCATCCCAACAAACACAAGAGACAAACAGACAAACAAACAAACATAGAGAGTCAAGTAACTACAAGTTGATCTATTATTTACCAATTACCTTGGCGACAAGTTCAAATTGCAACAAAATTTGCTTGAGAGGTTGTATTTTATACATTGCAATGTTTTACCCTTTCCTTTGAAAACGCGAAATGTGGCATAGTTGGTAAACCATACATTTGCTTACTGTTCTGTACTTGATAAGCACGCACAACACTGAAACAATACTCTGTCAAATATATGCATGAACTACACGCTAAGTAAAGTTTTCAAACATACACAGCTATGGATAAAACAGTCCTCATTTACTGCTTTGTCACGCAACAAGCACGACGTGTCTAGACCTAGAATCTTCTTCCCGTCGTCTCAAGTGATTACAGCATGTCAATGCATCATCCGAAGAAGGAGTAATGGTCAACGTTTACGCTGCAGTTGGTTTGATAATATTTTTGAATTGGATTTTGAAAGTGAAGCTGAATTCCCAAGACGCTGGTTACATCAGCGGCAGCGTCCATTTCAGGAAACAAAGGAATGCAGCTTCAAAAAAGTATGATTACCCAGTTGTGCCAGTATTTCCCAAGTATAGTGGATTCTCTTTAAAATCAAATAAAAAAATTCTACGATCACAATCGGGCTTGCCTCTTTAAAGAATCTCATAAAGAAAGGTCTATAGTACAAGAATATTCAAAAGAGACATTTCGACTCAAAACTGCAAACTGTTTTGAGCCAGCAGGCTCACTAATGTTCAAACGATCACCTTGTAGATGCTAAAGCGCGTTACAAAATTTACAGTAACTTGTTGAGGTTTATGTCTTCAAAAATAAACATCTGATAGAACTGAAATTTTGTGTATGGCTGTGGAATAACCACGACTATAAATACTCAAGCTGGTTGAATGTACACTATTTTTATGATTTATGGTAAGGCAATCCCATCCATTCCAAAATGCAATCAAATCAAAGGAAAAACGCTATTCAAGAAAACTCTAGGCTATGCCTATAGTTTTTTGTTATTTTGGATTTAGAGTACAATGTTGCTATGACGTGTACAATAAAGGGAAAAGAATATGCAGTAGATTTATAATAAAGCACCAATTGTAATTAATTGAGATAAAGTGCATAGGTTTAGAGCTAGGCTTCCAAAAATAGATCTACTCTCACACCCAGACGTGTCATCTCGCTTAGCGTTGTGTCAAAATTCTTTAGTGTATAACATTGAAAGGTTAAAATAATATAGGACAAATGAACAAATTTCTCAATTAAATCCGAGTCCAAATCATGTTCGTTTGGTCAAAGATACATCAAAACACCACACAAAGTCTCAAAAGGATAAAAAAGAGGGTTTTGGAGGTATAAACGATTTTCTGTGGCTATCGATTTTTGAAACGGACTATAACAGCAATTTGCCACTGCTGAAGTGGTCACAGTGGCACAGTGGTAGTGCGTTGCTCTTGCAACAGAAAGGTCACAGGATCGAATCCCGGTGTGGGAATTGTGATTTAACCCATGGGCAAGGTTATTAACACAAATTGCCTCCGTTTCGCGGTGCTGTTCTTACTGCTGACGATCGGTTTTCGGTTAAAACCCAAAGACAAATTTCCCTTCGGGAATGAACAAAGTGGTATTTTTTTGGTACGTATACGGTTTGGAAATGGGACAATTTTGAGTTGAATCAGCCATCTGCGATAGACCTAGAGACCTAATTCCCATCTACTGTAAAAAAAACAAAAAACCACCAAAATCTATATATAAAAATATGTAGCGCTAAATCCACTAAATGTGCTCGAAGCGCTTTCCAAGTGTTCCACGACAAGCCTTTGCCAACCAAATACGCTCTCAGCTCCTTGTTGAGTATACAGAGATGCAGCCATTTTATAGACACACGTGCTCTTGCATACTGACAAGATCGTCCTCTGCCTTGGTCGGGTACTCAATAACACCTGAGTGGGGTGAGGAAATGTATGCAAATAGCCTGTCCCAAGGACTAAACAGCGCCACTGCGCGGCCCAGCCTCGGACTCGAAACCCCGCGGTTACAAGTCCAACGCCGTGACCCCACAGCCATGGTACCACTGTAGGATAAGGGACCAGTAAAAAAAAATCTACAACTTTTTTTTACTTATAGTTTGAAACCGACGTTTTGGCTATCGCAGCATCTTTTGTTGTATTAGAAAACAACTTTCCCAGTTGGATATTTCATCTGCAAATAATTATTTGAAGGATAACAGCTACAGGCCTGGCATTGTAATCAATCTCGTGATAATAAGGTACAATTTAGGACGCGGGCCAAAGTACAATCAATTCAAATGCCGGGGCATTTTGTGACAGTACAAAACCGCCAAATTCATATTAACTACTCGCTGCCACTAGAAATTTGATGAACGTTATAATATTTCACCCACAACTTTCGTGCAACATCGGAGAACCATATTTCTCATATATCAGACGAGATATTGATTGACGCTTTCAGCTAAAATAATTGACGAAATTCAGAGAAGTTTACGCCCACGGTGTTGACAAAGTTTACCGACAAGTCTGAAGTGACTGTAGGCCAGAAATGAATTATTGATAAGGGACAAAAGACAGAAATCAACAGTGCTTGGGAATAAGTCTGTAAGACATGACTAGCCAATCTCCATTTTAGCTTGGTTTTAATCATATGGTACTCCTTGTTGGAGCATTTCCAAAAGCGGAGAAGAAAGAATAGGCGTTTTAGCAACTATTCGTGTGCTCCGTATGAGGAAACAAACGTCTAATGTATTTTCTCTTATGCTATATCCAGCTACAACTTCATTTTCTCCTTCGGGTTCTGAAAATTCTTTTTAAGCTGCACTGGGCTTCATTCCAATCAACCAATCAATGAATCATTTGGTCATTCAGTCAATCAACCAATCAATGAATCGTTTTTGTCGAACAGAGATCATTGTTTAAATAACTGAAATATTTAGTTTGCATAATTTTGTATGACATTATAAACATTTCTTTTTCTTAATTTTCTGTAACATATTCAGCCCTATTCGTAGAGTCCAGATAAACCATTGTTACTGACATATGCCTAATATATGTTAGTGTTCCTAGCAATTTTTCAATGAGACCTTCATTCTGAAACTTTGTCGGACAATGCAGTGTCCACACTTAATACAAAATCAAAATTTTAATGAGGTGAAAGAGGTCAGAAAAGATGCTGCTTAAACCCCCTCCCAAACCCCCCTCCAAAAACAACAACAACAAAAAACAACACAACAAAAAACAAAACCAGCAACAAAACCCCCAAAAAACAAAAAACTAGATCAAATCAAAAGAAAACCCAAAACGAAAGAAAACAAATGACATGCCAAATGAGCTGAGTGAAAATAGCAAATTACGACTATTCGCAGATGATAGTCTCCTCTACAGGCAGACCGAAACGGAAGTCGATGCCAAAGTGCTTCAAGAGGATCTGAATAAGCTCAAGGGTTGGGAAAGCAGTGGAAGATTAAACTCCATTCCAAAAAATGCCAAGTAATAAGAAATACGAATAAAATAAAACCAGTAATTAAAGATTACTACATCCATACAGGGAAACGGGCATAGAGGGCATAGATTCAGCCAAAGCACTTAAGGTTTATAGGCCTAATTGATGGTCAAATCCGATGGAACAAACACACTGGCTGCATTACAAAGAAGGCAAACAAAACATTGTCTGTCTTAAAAAGGCAAACAAAATATTGTCACACATGCGTAAAGAAAAAACTTTATGAACCTTTGGGGTATGAAACTTATCTGAGTCTAATTTTAGAATACTGCACCCCAGTATGGGACCCAAATAACTAAAATAAAATAAACTACAACAAGTAGTGCAATCAAGAGCAGCCTGATATGTTAAAAGAAATTACAACCACGAAGTACCATTTGATAGCATTGCTTGTGAAAGATCTCAAATTGCAAGAATTAATGGAGAGACGATCTATAAAGCAAAACAAAACAAACTTTTTCAAGGGGACTGAATGAGTTAATCATAAACCCAATAAACCACCTCTCTACCAAAGTTACCAAAACAAGGAACTCTTTAAACAACTTTAGGACCCCAGTTTCAAGAACAAATACATATCTATAATAATAAATTCTTTCTATCCATCAACGACACGACTCTGGAACAACCTACCAGCAAAAACTAAACAATGCAAAACCATCGAAGCGTTCAAAATAGCAATAACCTTGAATAATAAAATGAGATTACAGGAGCACACAGTTATGTGAAATTGGCTATACAAGTCTTCAGCAGAAGTTTTAGCCCAAAACTGGAAGAAGAAATACAACAATTAGAAGTAACACAAGCTGTATATAGTATATTATTTTTACACAATACAGGGTGATCCATTTATAACGCAACCCGTGGGATATAAAAACAATTACCACTCTGTTCATCCCCGAAGGGAAATTTGTCTTTTGGCTTTTGTCTTTTGGCTTTTAACCGAAAACCGAGCGTCAGCTGTAAGAGCAGCGCCGCGAAAAGGGAAATCCAATACATGTTGTGTTGAAAGTACGCGTCATGAGGCGATTATCTAATGATGAGATTTTGGCGTGTAATGAAGCCTATTGAATGGGCTATTGAGGCCCCGCGGGTTGCGTTTTATGTGGATCACCTGTACTTATGTACTAGACTTGTCTACAGCATCCATACAGACCTCACAGGAAATGCAGGTTTGCCGTGAACATAATTAGATCTATATAATTAATATTGCAGTGACATTTCATGACAACGTAGGACTGCCGACAATGACTTCACATCTTGCGAATGAGTGATGGTGCTATCAAAATTGAGGTTTCGCTGCTGGTTGGACTCAAATACATTAGTGTTAGTATCGTTGGGACTTAAACTACATGTCCATGGTATACCATCAAAACATCCACCTGGCATCATGTTTCACGTTTGCTCTGTCCTTCTCATCAATGCATCACAGAGATGATAGATTGACATAATCTTTTTGAAAGACAGTATGGAATATTGCTTCATGAATATCTTCAGAAGCAGAGGGAAAAGAACATTCGGAAAATTTCCAAGGTAACGGCAGGTCTCGCTTCGTACTTTTGAGTTTGAGCACATTGAACTTTGGTCAACGATTCCGTACTGAAACACACTGAACAAAAAGGCGCTATTGAATCCGCCTTCACGACGAAAATCCCATCCTCTCGGTTTTTGCAGTCATTGTGACGTCATTAGCGGAGAACTCTTGATATCCATGGTCTTGAACACAGCACCTAGAAGGCTTGGCCAGAGGATTTCAGATATAATAATCAGACTTATCCTATTATAGTGACTAGATTTGGACCATCTGGACAAGGCCTTCTGCTCGTTTAGAGCCACTGTAGACAACACAGGCCTAAGCCAAACGGGCGTTATACCGTTCGATTGTTTGACCACAATGAGGGCAATCCTCCAATGAGAAGGCACATTTTCTGCACAAACACAAATGTCGGCAGGGAAGTATCAACAATGATGCTTTCTCGAAGTTGCAAACATTGCACATGAGTCGTCCTTGAAGTCCTTGGTGTTCGGCTGGATTGAAGATAAACAATAAAGACCAATAAGGCTGTTACACAGTGTTGATTAGAGGAGAAGTAAAAACAACAAAGCAAGAACATCGCTGAGCACTTTTATCAAGTCGATGCCCATTATATATTATTATCTATCTGGAAGCAAAACACATCATAATAATGTTATATATGTATAATATTATAAGGCGAGGGTTCTTCGGTAAAAATTGTATCTATTACAATGTATTCATAACGTGCATGAAATGAACATGATGTTATAGGTTAAATACATTAGCACATCTACTTTTGTTTTAAAAACAAAACAAAAACAACAACAACAAAAACAAATCCTCAGGACTCCCCTTCCCTTAGCAAGAACACCAGCAATTAGAACCACAGCAACGATACCAACAACGCAAAAAAACCTGTGTTAGCGCTGATCAGTAATAAGGATTGTTTTATATGAAGAAATAGGCTAACTTTTTTTAAAAAGAGGTTGTTTTAGGTAAGAAGGTTATAACTGATTGAAACAACGAAACATTGATAAGCAGAATAGAGAATATTACTGTACTTGAATGCAAACATTATAACATTAAATGATCAATACAGAAACATGCAAATGAAAGAAAAAATGTATGGTAAGACATTTTTCTCTCCCATGTCATATTATGCACAGCAGTTATGGTAAGTAATAGGAAAACATAACAATAGCAAAGGTGAAGAGATGAAGGACGTGTAGAGCATTACAAATTCGTGTGGGCACAGGAATTATAAGAATCGTCTGTGGCTTAAAATATACAGTCGAAGAAGTTCTCATTTAATTTCCACTTTAAATAAAAAGGAAAACAACAACAACACCACCAGAACCAACAACAGCCACCACCACCACTATCACCACCACCACCACCACCACCACTACCACTACTACTACTACTACTACTACTACTACTACTACTACTACTACTAC
>JAOYNN010114055.1:0-11551 GCA_025770095.1 Goniobranchus kuniei | reverse complement strand
ACAAATTCTGCACATCAACACGTAATTCATGTCCGTACCCAGACATAAGATCGTGGTACAAAACCAAGTCTACACTTATAGTCTTTTTTCAGACAAGAAAACCAGATCATTGTACCAGACAAATTCTGCACATCAACACGTAATTCATGTCCGTACCCAGACATAAGATCGTGGTACAAAACCAAGTCTACACTTCTAGTCTTTTTTTTACTCACGAAAACAAGATCATTGTACCAGACAAATTCTACACATCAACACGTAGTTCATGTCCGTACCCAGACATAAGATCGTGGTACAAAACCAAGTCTACACTTCTAGTCTTTTTTCAGACAAGAAAACCAAATCATTGTACCAGATACAATTTGCACATCAACACGTAGTTCATGTGCATACCCTGAAATAAGATCGTGGTACAAGACTAAGTCTACACTTTAAGTCTTATTTTTAGACCCGAAAACCAGATCATTGTATCAGACAAATTCTGCACTTCAATTGACACGTACTTCATGTCGATACCCAGATATAAGATCGTGGTACAAGACTTAGTCTACACTTTTAGTCTTTTTTCAGACCCGAAAACCAGATCATTGTATCAGACAAATTCTGCACATCAATTGACACGTAGTTCATGTCCATACCCAGACAGAAGATCGTGGTACAAGACTAAGTCTACACTTCTAGTCTTTTTTCAGACACGAAAACCAGATCATTGTACCAGACAAATTCTACACATCAACATGTAGTCCATGTTCATTCCACAAGATGCAGGTGTTGGACTAGATCTACACATGTAAACTGTTTTCAGATACGAAAAGCAAATCACTGTACCAAACCAATTCTACACATCAGTATGTTGTTTATGTCCATACCTAAACACAAGATGGAGGTAATAGCCTAAATCTACACTTGTGGTCTTTTATCAGTCAGGAATAGCAAATCACTGTACCAGACCATTATTCTACACATCAACATGTAGTTCTTGTCCATACCCAAACACAAGATGCAGGTACAAGACTAAATCTACACGACTTGTAGTCTTTTTTCAGTTTCTGAAAGCAAATCACTGTACTAAACAAATTCTGTACATCCACATGTAGTTCATGTCCATACTCAACACAAGATGCAGGTACAAGACTAAATCTACACTTGTAGTCTTTTTTCAGTCACGAAAATTAAATCACTAAACCAGGCAATTTCTACACATCAACGTAATATAGTTCATGTCTATTCCCAAACACAAGATGCAGGTACTAGACTAAATCTACACGATTTGTAGTCTTTTCTCAGTCATGGAAAGCAAATCACTGTACCATACAGATTCTTCATATCAAGTCTAGGTCTACACACATATTCAAGATCCGTCCACTAGATTTAATTTACATTGTTTCTTATTCCTTTTTTATTATCTGAAAGAAATATCCAAGAACTAGATAAAATGCGCAAGATCAAGTTACTATATTTTGTACTAAGTCTTCTTGTATGCATCCAAAATTATCAAAACAACGTTCATCCATCGTCTCATTTTTGTCATACATTAACTGTCTTTACTTCTGGACGGAGCGTACACTACTTTTCTATGTGGATACAAAATACTGACTTAGGTCCTGTATAAACTTTATATGCACTTTTAACGTTTAAGTTTATTCAAAATATATTAGTTCTTATACATTGTGGTTTACACTGGTTGTCAATATTTATAGTTTGTATGAAGAGTTTACACTGGTTGTCAATATTTATAGTTTCTATGGAGAGTTTACACTGTTTATCTCAGTTCGGGAAACAAAACAGCCCTATTTCCCCACACAAAGTTTTTCTTCATTTATTTGTTCACACACAATACAGAGCCAGACTACTTAGTGTGTAGAATGTTTGCTTCTAGTCTGTTTCACATACACTGTCGTCAACCTGTTTTCTCAATAAAATCTAAACTGCTGGTCTGTTTGACATACAACAACAATGTAGTCCTAGTTTCAATACAGTCAATTTTTATGGTCTCTGTTCCTAGGATTATAGACCTAGTTTGTACACTTCTGGTCCATGTTCTTTTACCATCTGTTCCTGGATTATATACATAGTTTGTACACTTCTGGTCCATGTTCTTTTACCATCTGTTCCTAGGATTATAGACCCAGTTTGCAAACTTATGGTCCATGTTCTTTTACCATCTGTTCCTACGATTATAGACTTAGTTTGTACACTTCTGGTCCATGTTCTTTTACCATCTGTTCCTAGGATTATAGACCAACTTTGTACACTTCTGGTCCATGTTCTTTTACCATAACATAGACAAGGTTTAAAAAAAGAGAAACTTCTCAACTATTTCACATACATTATATTACAAGTATATGTTACTAACACAAGGATGGAGAAGATTGGGAGAATATAGCCACCTCTTAAAAAACAGCAACATTCCAATGTGCCTGAAAAGTAGTTGTTCCAGCTACTATGTCCTATGGGGCATAAACATGGACCCTCACGCAACATCAAGAAAGAAAGTTAATGGTAGCCCAAAGAAGTATAAAGATCACTCCTGAATGTCACAAGGAAAGATAAAATCCAGAATGTAGTTATAAGATCAAAAACCAAAGTAAGAGACATAGCAGAAACGGCGAAGGACATGAGAGGACAGTGGGCAAGACATGTAGCCAGATTGAATCACAAAAAAATGGACCAAGATGATAACAGAATGGACTCCTAGAGAAGGCAGGTGGGAGAAAGGGAGATCCATGGAGGGGTGGAGAAATCTGATCGACAGAGTGAGGAGGAGAGGGAGACATTGGATGAGAGTGGCTCAGGACAGGACCTTGTGGCAAGAACTGTGGAGGCCACCTCAACCACCTCAGCCTGTCATGCCAGTAAGCTGGCATGACAGGCTGAGATGATGATATTACTGTTATACCTAGTTTCTACATGGAGTCTACACTTCTGATCTATGTTCTAACGCAATGTTATCTAGTTTCTACATGGAGTCTACACTTCTGATCTATGTTCTAATGCAATGTTATCTAGTTTCTACACGGAGCCTTCACGTCTGATCTATGTTCTAATGCAATGTCATCTAGTTTCTACACGGAGCCATCACGTCTGATCTATGTTCTAATGCAATGTCATCTAGTTTCTATATGGAGTCTACACTTCTGATCCATTATCCAATGCAATGTAATCTAGTTTCTACACAGAGTTTACACGTCTGATCTATGATCTAATTTAATGTCATCTAGTTTCTGCATGGAGTCTACACTTCTGATCTATGTTCTAATGCAATGTCATCTAGTTTCTACATGGAGTCTACACTTCTGATCTATGTTCTAATGCAATGTCATGTAGTTTCTACATGGAGTCTAGACTTCTGATCTATGTTCTAATTTAATGTCATCTAGTTTCTATATGGAGTCTAGACTTCTGATCTATGTTCTAATGCAATGTCATCTAATTTCTACATGGAGTCTACTCTTCTGATCTATGTTCTAATGCAATGTCATTTAGTTTCTACATGGAGTCTTCACGTTTGATCTATGTTCTAATGCAATGTCATTTAGTTTCTACATGGAGTCTACACTTCTGATCTATGTTCTAATGCAATGTCATCTAGTTTCTACTCAGAGACTACACTTCTGATCTAAGTTCTAATACAACGTCATCTAGTTTCTACTCAGAGACTACACTTCTGATCTATATTCTAATACAATGTCATCTAGTTTCTACATGGAGCCCTCATGTTTGATCTATGTTTTCATGCAATGGATTGGTACATCTAATTTCTAATCAGAATTTTCACTTCTCGTTTATTTCACATACAAAACATACTTTGCAGTAACATAGAATTTAAAACTTCAGTCTATTTTCTCCTACAACATAAATCTAGCTTCTAATCAGAGTTTACAATTCGTGTCCACTCATTTAAATACAAGACTATAGCCATAGCCTTCAATACATTGATATCATGAAATCTAAATTGTGGATATTAGACACAAGGCTCATCAAGAATCCAAAATCTACGTCTGAAACAAAAAGATAAAGATAAAGATTGCATTTATATAGCGCTTTCCACCGTTCTACGAGAAGTCTCAAAGCGCTTTACAATACTTTATCCCCTAGCAGGCATACCCCTGGGTTGTATACAGTAAAGTGCGGAGCATTTTGCGCAACAATACCAGCCTATTGCTAGGTACTCATTTAAGACCTGAGTCGAGTGAAGCAATTAGGGTAAATTTTCTTGCTTAATAAGGAAAAAAACACAAGTAGTTGCTGGCGAGTATGGAACCCGGGACCTCCAAGTCCTAAGCCGACGCCTTTACCATTGAGCCATCTGTGCCCCCAAAAAGGGCCTCGAAAATGGCACAGTGTTCTATAGAGTCAAAAGCTTTTTCATAATCTATAAATCCAATGCATAGAGGGATTTTGAACTTATTTGTTTTCTGTATTAGTTGGTTCTTTGCCTGGAGGTGATCAACAGTTGAGAATCCTTTTCTAAATCCCACTTGTTCTTGGGTTGGTTTTCATCCAGAATGTCCTCCATCCTCTTTTGTAATAATCGTGTAAATAATTTGTAACTATGTGACAGGAGGCTTACTAGTCTATAATTTTTAATATCTTTGGGGTCACCTTTCTTGTAGAGGATGGTTATTTTTGCTTCATTCCAACAGTCTGGTATACTTTTTGTTATAAATATTTAATTATATGCTTTGGTGAGATATTCACGCACACATTTTTTTCCGATCTTTAAGATGTCGCTTGTTATCTCATCTGTTCCTGGTGCTTTATCTTTCTTCGTAACGTTTATCGTTTTCCTTATTTCTCTTTCCGTAAACGGTGGTATATCTTCTTGGTTTTTGTTGCTGTTCGTGTTACTGTTACTCTTGGTAGCGGGGAGACTATAACTGTGTAGGAATCGTGGCCTATTTTTAGAATGCCTTCTCTGTCTCTTATTATTTCTCCTTTTCATTTGCCATGCTTGATATTATTCTCTTGTTCCCTGTTCATTTCCTTTGGTCCTTTGCCACTCTCTAGTGCTTTCATTCTACGCTTCTTCTTCACTAGTTTGTTCAGCTCCAAGTATTCAATTCTTTCTTGTTGCGTTTGCTTTTCTTTTTGCCAAATCTCTTTTTTGTCTTCTATCCTCTTTTTAATTATTTATTGGTGTTGTGTATTGCATATTTCCTCTTTCAAGATAGTATTTGGGGCATCAATGGATGGGTGTCCCTCTTGTAGTCGATCGAATCTGTTCGGGAGATTAGTTTGAAGGTGTATAATTTCCTCTCTATTTTTTGCATGGGCTTTTTGATTTGCTTTCTTCTTTATATCCATTTAAGTCTTTCCAGTTTTGCAATCAATTGAACATTCTTAAAAGCATAGTCATTAAGTCTTTATATTTTGCATGTAAAGGAATAATGATTTTTTCCCCCCCCTTAGGTGAAAGGAATTCTCCGCAGAGCTCATGATCCTGTGAACAGTTTGTTTGTGTGTCGGGTAGAGTCGAACCAACCAGGAGTCCTCATTCCACTTCAGAAAAATATGACTTCCATATATGCACTGACCATTGCCTCCAGAATGAATGCAGCTAAAAAAGGGCATGTCTGCATTTACAAATTCACTACTTCCAAAAGTAACAAATGCATTGAGTTCAGCCACTATGAAAAGCTTCAGTCTAGAACATTCTCACAATGTCTTTTTGTTGTACGGTACCTCACCTGGTCTCCAGGTTTATCTCTTCCAGTAGGATTGGTTGTTGGTGTCTTAGATCCTGGAAATTCCTTGGGAAATGGTTTGAGAATTCTTGAGCTGGATCATAACATGCTGCCATCCCTCAGAGCACAGGCGAATGAAGAAGCAAAGCAGATATTTGCAGAGGATTTCAGTTTGGAACAGGAGGTGGGATGTCGTCAAGATTTCACTTCATTTTTCTGCTTTTCTATCACTGAACACAAAAGAGAGGATGTTGAGATGGCTATCAGTATTGTAGAATCAGATGATGGAAACTATGATGTAAGTAGTATAAAGAAGGTAATGGTGAAATAAGAACATTTGTTAACGCTTAAATTGTATTCCAATAATCATATTTCGCATGAATAAAGCTGTTTTGAGAATGAAATGCAGGAAACTGGAAATGTAGAAAAGAAGAATATTTTTTTCCATTTTTACCTTTTCTGTGAGAGTCTACTCAAAAGAAATGACAAAAGTCTGATGTCTACATCCCCCTGTTGAACATCTAGTAGAGTGATAGAAAAAGCACTGATAAAATGCTCAACGTAACATGACAAAACAAAATAAGACTTATCAGAATCAGTCTGGACAGCTGTCATGTCAAATAGATGTCAGGTATTGAATGATGTCTCAGTATGTCGGAAATGACTTGATCTCTCATTTTTAGTCATAAGCTGGATAACAACAAAAATAATCATGAGATACTTTTGGCATAAAAATTGTACCACATGGACAAGCAATTTGGAAGATTAGGTTAAGCTATTTTTTTTTCAAATCTAGTAAATATAACATCAGAAAATTATCCACCAGTCGTTCTTTTGTCAACACATTTTTTCTTCTTAACAAAGTATAAGGATAGCTACTGGTGAATGATAATAAACATTTACCAGGTTACAGCTGTAATTTAGAATATTTTATAATCTTTGTAACAATGGTTAATTTATAAACCTTTCCTTTGTTGATGGACATATGTAGCCACTTTTGCACAGAACAGTAAGTTGATAACTTTCCTGGAAGAGGAAAATAACAATATGTTTTGATAGTTTGAATTAACTCAATTGATTTCCATTTATGAATTCAGAAGTCATTTACTCTCCTTAGAAAATGTATTTTACTACAGTCCATGAACATTTTATTTTCCTGTTGGTTTTAAAGGTTGCTGTACATGTCTCAGACATTGCAAGATTCATCAGTAAAGATTCTACTCTGGATAGAGAATGTGAACTACGAGGTGCTTCCCTTTTCCTGCCCAACCTTGAGCCTAAACACATGTTACCCCCTCAAGCCTGTCTAGATTTCTGTAGCCTGAAGACCAACATGTCTCGTCTGGCTGTGACAGTCATGATGAGGGTGGACCATATGGGAAATCAGCTGGGGCCTCCGCAAGCATTTAGAAGCGTTGTTCAAGTGAAGCAAAGATTTTCTTTGTCAGATGTAAGGGTTTGCATTTTTGGTTCTTTTTAGTTATATTTTTTACATTCAGTTTATTTTTTACATAAAAGATATTAAGACTACATAATCTTCATTCATTATTCAGCCCTTTTATTTTAAAAATGATTCAAAGAAGAGATGAATTATATTTTTGATCTATGTCAGTTTCAAAATTAAGCTATTGAAATAAATCAACGCTGAAAAGTATTTTCGAATTACGGACGTCAGTTTCAAAATCAAGCAGTTGAAATAACTCGAGGCTGGAAAGTATTTTCAAAGTAGGGGCAGACAGTAAAAGCTCCATGTACCATGCCCCCTATTAATACCGCCATCTTTCACCAAGAACGGAACGGCTGCAATGCAAAAGTATAGGGGGTGCATTTTATATCGTCTTCCACCATCCGCCAACTGTAAGGATGGAATGGTCTTTACAGTATTTATAGTAAAATACATCCTGTTATGCCGTCAACCGAAAAGATACATCTACAGTTCCAATGACCTGATTACAATTTGTTAAAGTCAGTTCCAACTGATGCGATATCAGTTTTGTACAATACAGTACATGAAAATGCTGCATATTGCATGAAACTTAGGATGCGATTTAAGTTCCATCCAGGTTTAGATCTGGAGGCAGTAAGTATGATTATCTCTCCAGTTTCGAATGGCAATTAGAGGATCTTGGTCACTAGCATACAAAGCTGATGCAAATGGCTGAGCTAAGATACATTATAAAGCTGGTACTGTTATGAGGAGTGCATTGTCCTGTCATTGTCCCAGAAGGAAGATGAAACACATCGTTTCAATGCTTTCCACACCGAGTTTTGCTTTCCAGAACAATTTATACAACATGAAGCAAGTCTTGACCACACTTGATGTGTTGACCAATACATGCAGCAGGGCTGCCAACCATTACGATTTTGGTGTAATCATTAAGATTTTCTGATCCATATTATGCCATTATGATCGTAATTCAGATTATTACAATTTCACACTACAAGTCCATATTGTTTAAAAACAACCAAAAAAAGAAGAGAAAAGACATCTAAACCCTGAGACCTTCTGCCCTCAACACAAATAATAATTCACCTTCCAACAATTCAAACACATTGTACCTGCACTCTCATAACAATGAAATACACTCACATGCTCGCACAATGATGATGCCGACCTCAACACAAAGCGTTAGCAGATGCGTTGCATTTGAGACGCATTTGGATTTGCAGTTTCAACTTCCAGTCAACACCTGGGCTCAGGCTGGTATTTACTATTTGTTCATTCACAAACCAGGCTTTTGAGTGAGATGCCAAGACATGAAAAAATCTCAGGACTGCAGTAAACCTCTTAATCAAGCAGGCGCTTTTTATTTGAAGAGAGATGTAAGTGAGGCATTCTAATACAACTATATTATGTTCAGTTCGGGAGACAGACCGACAGACAGACACTGTCTGAAGAGGGGGGCTTACATTGGACACCTCATTCTCGAAGACGTGTATACCTTGCATCATGGATCTACATGCAGTTCTTAGTGTAGATCTAGAGCCCGTCCCTGATTTAGGATTGGACACCTCATTCTCGAAGATGTGTATACCTTGCATCATGGATCTACATGCAGTTCTTAGTGTAGATCTAGAGCCTGTCCCTGATTTAGGATTGGTATTATTATTGTTACTACCCGAATAAGGATTCAGCACAATATTTAATACCAGACTGCATGCTGTAGGCCTAATCCATGCCCCGCTCTGGATATGAAATGAATGTTTTTTAAAAATGTTTTTTGAAGCTTGAATGTGTATGGTCATCTGTGAGTGTACACAATGTGTTAAAGAGAGAGAGAGAGAGGGGGGGGGAATTGTATGGGTGGGTGCATGAGAGGGACGGAGAGTGCCTGTAAGTGTTAGTGTTTGAACTCGTGTGTGCATGAGTGAGGATTTTGCAGATTGTGTATGTGTGTGATCGAGTGTATGGGAGATCAAGTGTGTATGAGTGTTGGAAATCGTGTGTGTGAGTGAATAAGTGAAGGTGCTTGAGATCGTGTGTAAGTGTTTGAGGGCATTAGTGATTGTTTGGCTCTGGGTGAGAGTGCTGGAAATTGTGTGTGTTTGACTATGAGTGAATGAGTGAGGGTATTACAGATTGCATGGGTATGATTGAGTGAGTTAGGGTATTAGACATTGTGCGGGTATCAGTTAGTGAGTGAATATGTTAGAAATCGTGTGTATAATATATAAGTGAGTGAAGGTGTTGGAGATTGTCTGTGTGTAAAAGTGAGTGCCTGAGGGTATGAAAGATTGTGCGGGTATGAATGAGGGTGTTGGAAATCATGTGGATGAGTGAGGGCATTAGAGATTGTATGGGTATGAGTGAGTGAGCGGAGGTATAAGACATTGTGTGGGTATGAGTGAGTGAGGGTGTTGGAGAACATGTGGGTATGAGTGGGTGAAAGTATTAGAGCTTGTGTGGATGGCGAGTGAGTGAGGGTGTTGGATTGTGTGTTTAAGGGTGAGTGAGGGTGTTTGGGATTGTGTGTGTATGAGTGAGGGTGTGCTCGTAAATGAGTGTGTGAGTTAAGGTATTAACGATTGTGTGTGTGAGTGAACTAGTGGGGGTATTATAGATTGTGTGTTTGAGTGAGTGAGAAAGGTATAGGAGATTGTTAGTATGAATGAGTCAGTGAATGAGGGTATTAGCAGTTTTTTTGACTCAGATTACTCTTTTTGAGGTAGTCAATTACTCCTTATCTATCCTAGGGATTGGCAGCCCTGCACATAGTTTACTAAAGAATGTCATTGGAATACATACAGGCCTAACCACTTACTCCTCAGATCACCCAGAAGTGTGGTGGTTGTTGGACAAATAGATGTATCAGCATCATATTATATGCTTTTGGCACCGTGTATTAACAGATATGAAATATCTTAGGTAAAGTAGACCATCAACAGTCACCATTACCTAGGACTAAATTCATTGTTACATGTAGGCCTGGTCCCACCAAGACATCATTGACATCATTCAATGACTCGGTGCACTGCATCTTTCAGTATGTTGTATGATTGTACAGTTTTCGTGATACCGCCAAACTCGTTATACTGCCAACTTTGCTGATGTCCCAAAGTTGGCAGTATAATGGTTTTACTGTACTTTATTTCTTTCTATTTATTTTTCAAGATAAAATCCATTTTGAATACATGTCATTCATTTTTATCCAGGTTGTAAAGTGAAGGCCAATTGGCTGATTTCACTTAAGGTTAACCATGTCTCATGAAATATGAATACAACACAAACAACAAACAAAACACAAAAACCCATGACACAGACTTTAAGAAAAACAAAAAGAAAAACAACCAACAATGACAAATTCTCAGGTTTTGTTTTTCCTTTGATCTCATCCATATACCTTGTTGCATGGGCTTTGCATGTAGACCTTCTTTTAGTAATCATTACAATTACACACTACAAAAGTCTCTCTGGGCTTCCAGGTGTTTCTACCACTGGTATCTTTCCACTCATAATTACCTGTAATCATAACCCACATTGGTTGTGGGCATGGGCAAGTTGGTTCACTGTCACACAACCAGCACACGATACCCAAAACGCTGTTTTTTGAAGATAGCAACACATACCAATCACAAACAGTCCCCATTACCGTAGTTCAGTTTGCTAAAAAAGAATGGCTAAACAAATGGGCATAAGGAAAATAGGAAGAAGGCTTTACTATCACATGTGCCAACCAAGATACAAAGACAATATCAAAGCCATGACACAAAAACATCATGCCACCAGTTTTAGCTTGAGGATAATTTATGCTTCACTGAATATGCATGCGAACGGTTTAAACCCCCAACACTCACCTACTTGTCATCTGAAGATTGAGTGTTGAGTTTGATATTTAGGTCTATGTTATCAACTGATAGACAATCTAGATTTGCTGTCTGTTTGGTGGTTGTAATTCCTCAATCTTAAATTCTTGTTGAAGACATAACCCTATTTCTGTTTAAGAGCAACTGTAGTATAGGTCTAGCAAGATATGTTTATGATATAGATCTAGATGACATAGGTTATAGGGCTGTTGTAAAAGCTCCATCATTATTGATAACTTTAAGAACAATAAATACATAGTAATATCATGGACCATTTTGAGCAGAATAAAATTTTGAACAATGTGCAACATGGTTTTAGACAAAATAGAAGTTGTGAAACCCAATTGATTACCACCTTAACTGACTTTAGTAACTGACTAAATAATAAAAGCCAGATTGATTCCGTCCTTCTGGATTTTTCCAAAGCTTTTGATAAAGTAGATCACTTAGGGCTAATCCTAAAGATGAAGAACTACTCCATTTCTGAAAACATCATAAAGTGGACCAAGTCATTTCTACTAGGCAGACATCAAACAGTAATGGTAGAAGGAGTAGAGTCA
>JAOYNN010113834.1:0-11553 GCA_025770095.1 Goniobranchus kuniei | reverse complement strand
CTCAAGACGACGTGAAACGATTCCAAATGACACGAAAAACCACAAAACCTCAAAACGGCTAAGAAAACTCAAAATGACGCGAAAAGATTCAAAATGACATGAAAAGCCGCAAAAACTCGAAAAGACTAAAAGACTCAAAATGTTGGGAAAAGATTTCAAATGCCACGAAAAGCTGCACAACTTGAAAAGACTAAGACGACTCAAAACGACTTGAAAAAACACAAAACAGCCGCACATGTCTTTTCTTCTTTTTTACATCTTTTCATGTCTTTTCGTGTCTTTTGCATTCTACTATGACCCCCAGAATGGCACTTTAGGTAATAGTTTATAACGTATCTATTTCAATTACAAGAAAAGCCAACAACAGCAACAACAACAACAACAACAACAATAACATTATTATTATTATTATTATTATTATTATTATTATTATTATTATTATTATTATTATTATTATTAATAGACAGACATAAATAAATACAATACATTTTATTCTTTTAAACTTTGAATTATATTTCATTTAAAGAATAAGTTCATAAAATAGAGTTATGTGCAGGTTAATCATGTACAAGTACAGAATCAGTACACATAAATTATTTTAAAACTGAATGAATTATATTTTTTGTGTAAGGTTTTTCTTATACTAACAGACAAACACTCTGATTATTATTCCTTTACCTTTAAAAACATGTCAAAGTGGGTAAAAAAAATAACGACATTAATTTGTGACACTAGAAAGATGTTTTGTAGGATTAGCTGTCATGAAAATTGTACCATTTCATTTGATTGTGTGGTTTCCCATATGTCAACAAGATTGTTCATAATAAAGCGAATTACTCTCAATATATGAATTCTATTTTTGTTTGTGTTCATGTTATTGCATTTATTCATTAGAAATAAAAAGACTGGAGAAGACCCAGTAGTCCAGACTCATCTAGCCACACCCCAGCATCCTCTGTTAGTCCAAGTTGGATGGAAAGTTCCTTGATAGGTTTCTATAAGTATATATACCTGAGGATAGTTTCTTCACTAGCATTTGTAGCCTATTCACTATTCTTTTCGACATGATACCATCATCCTAAGAAAAAGTAAAGGAATGTCCAGATTTATAGTGATTTTCTCCTCCAGAGACACTTTAGTGCACATCGGAAAAGTGTTTTAGCAAAGCTGATGTAGTGGTGAGAAACTTGTGGACGCCATGTTGTTTTATAGTTTAGAACCAGGTGGTTCATATCTAGGCGTCTCTACGGGGAAGTGACGTCACGACTTGTGCGCCCTGTCTGACACAACGGTTGTTTCAGGGATCACGTAGTGTTGGAGTATGAGGAGTTTGTTGGTATCGTGGTGTGGTACCGCAACCAAGAATTCTTCCTTAGATTCCATATAGTCCCACCGAACAGCCATTGAGTATTGACTACTCTGCCCACATTGGCTTTCCGTCACACAAATGCTGATTGATCATTTTCTACAAAATGTGTAGGGCCTCCTATCCTCACTGACTGGATGTCTCACAAGAAACTCGCCGTAGATGTCCCGAATATAATTTCTCCAGTTTACCATTACCTCCATGGCCGTTGGCCATTCGATACTCCCTTGCGAGGTTCTTGAGAGATGCTGTCTAATATTACTAATAAGAATAATGATAAAGAAGGTCCAATATCTGCCGCAATTCCAATTTGGTATCTCTTCCAAAAAAACAAACTCCAGACTCTTATTTGCATGTCTCTTCAGCAATCCCTTTTCTGACACCTTCTCTCCTCTTTGTGTGTCAAATGATGTTTGCTGCATGCCCACAAACATTGCAGTCTTTTGTTGCAGCCAAAAGCCCATGTTGCTACCGCCAGATAACCGTATCTGATGTCGTGAGTGTCGCATTGTGCAGCTCCCGTGCATTGAATTTTAATCCGATACGTTTGGAACATTTGCAGCTCTTGTCATCCATGTAACTCAACGGGTGATCAAATTGATTAGTATATGAAGAAATCAATTGAAGACTCCTAAGTAGAGTGACTCGGGGCAATCCCATACCCTACTTTAAAAATTTTTAAATTTTTATACATAAATTCATCACAGATACACAAGAAACGGACAAGACATGCAGACAACATTAAACTTTCATTTAAAAGAGAAAGCGTTCACCAATGACATACATTTTTTCACCTTTCATTAATTTTGACATTTTTTTTTCTCAAAAACGGGGCAGTTCCATACTCCAACTTCCACCCCCCAAAAAGACACAATAGGCCTATACTCAGCTGACACAAACATGCAATGTACCACAATTAGATAAAAGATGATGATAATGGGTATTCAAGAGAACTTCCGATAAAATTGAAACAAAAAAGGTGTCCTGACTTCAAAACGTAGCGCCTGCATACAGCATCAAATATTCAAGGTAAGCTCTTGTTTTTAACAGAAAATTTCTCGAATAGATTTTGTCGAGCCCGGGAAGAAACCCACTCAGGGTCTCCATCACTGTCATCTAAGTACCGTAATCACCGTCACTGTCACACCATTGTCATTGTTTTCAGGATCAACATTCTGGCTCTCTTCTTCTATCTGAGGTGCCGGGGTTTTCTTGCCTTCCCCCTTCCCTTTACCACGAACTGGCCTCTTTGCGGCTTTCTCTTCCTCTTCCCTTTGGAGGCGATCTAAACATTCCTGTTGGGTGAGACTCTCACCATATTGTCTCTTGATTGCCCTTTGTCTGGCCACAGCGTTTGTTGCGTGTTTGGGTTTGTAGGTTGCAGGAGTCAATTTGCGCAAAGTCTTTCAAAGTCTTTTTTTTCTGAGAGGCGATGACAGAATGGAATTGGGCTGAGGTGCTGGGCTGGACGAAGTGGTAAACTGAAGCATATATGGCTGGATGAAGTGCTAGACTGAGGCGCTGGACTGGATGAAGTGCTAGGCTGACTCAAATGAAAGCAATTTCAGACTGCTGGGTTTTGCAGGGTGATGTAAAGTTGCACATTGGAAAGTCATTTCCAGGCTGACCTAATTTAAATAGGCAGCACAGCTCATAGAAACATTAAAATATCATGTAGTATGTAGACTAAATTGCACTGTATTTTTATCCCCTCACCATTATGCTTTACACTTACATCCCTTGGACTGTATGGTCCAAGTGTCAAATAATGGCACCTGTCAACCTGTACCGATCAAGACGTGCTAGGTACTATTGTGATCTGAAAAAAAGTTTTTTGGGATTTTTTTATATTATGGTGAGACTTTAAAAACAAATTATTTCACAATTAGATTTCTTACTCTTCTTCTTCTCCTCCTCCTCCTTTTTCTTCTTTTTATTATTATATTATTATTTTTATTATTTAAAAAAACACATAAAAATGAGATCATAGTTAACGATTGGCATAGAGCATAAAAAAATATACAGTATCCAGAAAATGAGACGACTAAACTACAAACAGAAAATCAACAGTAAATAACTGCAAAGACCAAGCAATCAATACCATTGGATTTTTTATATTTTTTTTCTTCTCACAACCTTTACTTCAAATTACCTCCATGGAAACGACCAGACATAAAAATTGATTTAACATTACAAAAGTTTAAGAAGGATGAAATGAACAGCCTCATTTATCAAAACGAATTTCTTCAATTGAAAGATAAATATCATAACTTCGAAGAAATGTATACAGACTGTTCAAAAGACAATGAGAAGACGGGAGCAGCCATGTATTGTCCTAATCAAACCGACAAATCTTGTCAGGTGAGATTGAAAGACAACACTTCGATAACGCCGAACTCGAAGGATTTCTTATGCTCATTCCGAATTCCTGACTCACTCTTCTGGGTGAGTTTTTGGGGCTTCTTACGACATTTGCCAATACCATGGTGGATGTTTCATCATTGGTTGCACTAGTGGTCGACCAGAACGTTGACGATCAGCTACTGAACCAGTCTTTAAATCGTTGGATCAAATGGCTAACCGTTGTATGGCCCACAATGGTCCTCTTTCAGGGTGTCTGTTCTTAAATTCTTCAGCTAATGGTCGATAAGAGGTACCTGGTCTGCCAAACATACAAGTTGAACTTTTTCCTCAAGACTTAGTGTCTCAGCCATGTTTCAACCTGAAACTGAAACAGAGGAAGAAAAAAAAAAATAATAGGGTTTTCAGGATGTTGCGCGACTTTTTGGACACCGTGTGTGTATATTCACAAACCGGCCAAAAACTTTACATTAATTATTAACCCTTTCTCATGGCAAAATTTGCCCGCTGCCTGAGGTGGTGTAGAAGAACATGACGATGTAGCCTCTCCAGAATTCAACATAAACAATACATTTACCAATACATATAGTACTAGGCATCATGATGTATGTATCTGTTGGGAATGGAATTGTTGGGGTTTGTCTTAATCTGAATCAAAATTCAAGGCAGCTCTGAAAGCCTGCCTTTTCAAAATGTATGTAATGAACTGGTATTGGTATCATTCTCTTGAAACTGATGTCAGTGTACTTTGTTGTTGCTGTGATATGTTTGCATTAAGAGAGTTGTAAGACCCAGGATTGGGCACCATAGAAATTATTATTATTAATATTATTAATATTATTATTATTGTTGTTGTTGTATACAGTAGTGTCACATTACATATATGTGTATTACTGTATAAACACAATTCTTCTTATGACCATATTATTATGTACTCCATCACAAATGACTTCAAGATAATATAGGCAATAACAATGAATTATAATAAAAATAGGTGGTACTTATTGTATTACATTTTCATGCTTACTAAATAAAGTATATTGTTGAACTGTAACCCTGATCTTATATTCATTGTTGTTTGAATTTTTATGTCTGCATTTTTGGAAATTGGATATATTTTATTCACATACCAGTACATATGTAGTGTCAGAAATCTATTCTGTGAGCTCAAATGAATCTTAGATTTTCTCCGTGCAACTATACAGAGGATGTAGAATCGGCCCACTGCCAAATCTCATAGAAGGTTAAATTTAAAAAAGCAATACAAAATGTTGCAAAACTCAACTAAAGGACTGGACAATAAACGTGACGTTTCGGGTCTCACCCTTCGTCAGACGACAAGTGGACAGAATGGCAAAGAATTACATTACTACCTGAAGAGAAACGGAAACTGGTACTTTACCCCATACCCTTGAGCAGCACCTACCGTTGATCCCAACGAGGAGAAACGCAACACAACTAAATGAGAACTAATAAGAATCAAATCATAGCAACAACAACAAAAAAAGGGAGAAACAATTAGGGAAATAAGTACGGCAAACATTACAATAGAAAAATGTATGAAAGAGAGAATAAATAAATTACTAAATAAAGAAGTAAATAAATGAATAAAATATATACATGAAAAAATGTGACCTGTGTATTGCAGACTAGTTCACCAACAACATCTTGGGATTTTCAAAAGCTATCCAATTTTATAGTTTTTTGCGATCAAATATCAACTTAGTGGGATCAAATGTGACTTAGCAAGGTCAAACGTAACATTGCCGGCTCAATCAAATATAACATGCCAAGTCAAATGTCAACATAGTCAATTCAAATGTGCAGATTAAAAGCTCAAATGTATACGAATGAAAGTTCAAATGTGACAACTGTGCATGAAATTATTTTGCAACATACTTATTGTATTTATGCATGTAACAGAAAAAAAAAATGTTAATTTCATTATAACAGATCCACAGCTTATTAATAAAATTCTGAAAGTAGATCCAGATCTAGATGTAGATCTAAATCAAGATCTTCTAGATTCTTAGATTAGGGTAGATGTAGATGCATGTATCAAGACAGAATCTACATAATTGGGCCTAAATCTAGATCAAGATCTCCTAGATTCTTAGGTTAGGATGAAGATCTAGAATGCATGTATCAAGGCCGAATCTATGTATAGATCTAGATCTTTCAAAACTCTGACATATAAGTTAAATAATATAATCTATCTAAACCTCTCGATCAAAGTTTCGTTTGAATGAAAATGAATATCGAGAATGAGAATCAAGATCGAGTGTCTAACTCTAGATCTAGAATAGAATGCTTCTATCACTGATTATCATTTGCACTTCAATTTAAACAATCTTTAACTCACGAGATCCCAAGCAGAGTCAATTTCAGTTGAAAATTTCAAATAATTTCTAAGACAGGATGAAGAGATACTAAGCTGTGTTCTGTAGACTAGGCTAAACCTAGCAGTGGGTTAACAGACGACAAACGGGAGGTGGGGTTCAAGGCTTAGGCTTAAAAAAAAATATCAAAAGCCCTAGATCTATGACTAAATTTAGGTATGACGACTCTCAGCTTTCTAAAATCGTTTAATTTATGTGATTCAATTGAGAGACTTAGAGGATAACTTGAGTTTAAGTTTAAATTTATTAGACTTTAATCTAGATCTACGATATACTTTTGTAACTACACATATTTAGATCTTACATTGAGTATGATTTAATAGAGATAAATGAAAATGGCTATAGATACATGTATAAAGAAACAGTTCCAATAATATAAGACCATTAATAAACGATCTTAAGCTAGAAACACAGGTAGGCTTAGACTTTTTCCGATCATTGTTACATTTGAACTTTCTATGTCACATTTGATCTTACATTCGTGTTACATTTGAGCTAGCAATATTTACATTTGAACTTGCAAGTGCAATCGCCCCATTATAAAATTGCCATTTACATTTGAACTTGCTAAGTCACATTTGATTTGTTAAGTTACATTTGACCTTGCAAAGTTACATTTGGTCCTGCTAAGTTGATATTTGACCTGAAAAAACTATTAAAACATTTTTTTTTAAGTGGGAGAAAGGGAAGAAAATGAGAGGCAAGAAAAAAAAAGGAAACCGAAAAAGATGCAATGAATTACCCATAAAAATAAAACAAAGACAAACAACAGCAATAGAAATAAATTTGAAAAAAATAACTACAGATTAATCTCTTCCCAACTGAACCAGACTCGAATAAATCTTTCTACCAGGCATGTGATTGACTTTTAAAATTTAAATGCCTCTGAAATAATAATATTTATATAACAGTCACCTTCACCTCATCGATTTACTGTTAGTATCATTTCTATATGACCGTGAATGCATCGTATTCAACTCTAATTTCGTGACCTTCTGCAGGACAGGTTTGCCAACGTGATTGGATGGCCTACCTTATATGCCATTTATTTGGATCAAGGTATATGACTTCAGGCTGTGGGAGAACGGATGGCGCCGATGGTACAAGAACAGTAGCAAAGATAGTAATAGTATTCTACTTTTACTATCTTTGACAGTAGGCCTACATCTGCTTCCTGTTGCAGCACAATTTACTTTAGGTATGTAAAAATTTTTCTACATCCGTATGCTTACATTCTGTTAAGCAAACATGTGACAGTGGGGATTTTGCAGACTGATTAAAAATTTATATAAGAATAGATGCTCAATTAACATCAGGCAAAATTCCTTTATTTAATTTCTTTGTTAATGGAATAGTCTCGATTTTTTAACAAAACACGCCAAATGATATTAACAGCTTTGAGTCTTTATTTGAAAGTGAATTGGATGGTGTTAAATAAAATTATGATTGATCTACAAGTTACATTTTACTTGCCTCTTGAAACCGGGCATTCAAAGGATTCTATAGTCCTTTTCGCCCATGTATGTAATATGATGATATAAATTGCCAATTAAACGTGAAGTCTTTTCTGAAACATTCTACAGTGAGATTTACTTTAACAATCTCAAGAGATGGTGAAACGTTAAAACGCACCAATTCGTCCCGTTCACCTGACATGACTGTAGCCTACTGTATGAAGTTTACAAATTGTCTCTGGAAAACTATGAAACTCTTTTAACAATGCTTTGTGTATGTGATGAGTGAAAATTATATAATCTTATTTTCTCAAATATTTGTTCATTTGTTCAGTCAAAGTATAAAATAAAGTAAAAGTTTTTAAATGTTTTTATGCATTCCAACCAATTACTTTTATTGTTTTGATTTCAAGAACAATAAAGTTTTTAAAAAGATGTGCTTGTGGCGTTTCGCAATATAATCTAATGTATTTGTAATTTATACCAAGGCCATCCACGGGGAGAGGCTGGGGAGAGGGGGGTAGAGTCATTTGTCGACACCAGTCTACATGGCGTGCAGGAGGCTCTAAAATTGATCAAAATTTGTTCACATGCTTCGTAAACGGCCCCTTAGATGGAAGGAACTTGTGTGCAGTTATAAGAATCGAACGGAGAAGCCAATTTCTAAGAATTAGATATTTTGTAAAGAAAAGGCTTTTAAGAGCTTTAGCTTTGTTTCGCACAGTTTCCATCACAACGGATGAAAAATGAGCCTTCACTCCTTAATCCATTTCGGGTACCCGCTGGGACCCGGGTATTTTTTTAATTACCCAAGTAACAAAGAATTACCCGGGTCCTGGCTGATTAGTCTAGTTAATAAGAACATCTCGCAATCCGCGAGACTTCGAATCTCTCTCAAGAGTATGCGGTGCAACCAATCGCAGAGCGTCAAATTGAAATTACACTTGTCTTGTTTTTGTTATTTAATCCAATCAAATGTTATCTAGAATCTAGATCCTAATTCGTTTTGTTTGTTGTCGGGTTTGCGTATGTGTGTGTGTGTGTGTGTGTGTGTGTGTGTGTGTGTGTGTGTGTGTGGTAAGGGGGGGTTGGGTTTTCATCTTTAGCATTATTCGGGGTGTTGTGTTTCTCCGAGTCAAATGAGTAGTCTCGTCTATGAAAGTCTATAAAACAGTGATGGAGTCTTTTTTACTCTTCGATAGATCTTGGCATAGTAGCTTTAAGAGCGAAAATTGCGTTGACTGTTCCTCACAAAGCCAAATTGTTCTTTGTTTATTTCTGGTGAGATTTTATTCATCATTCTTCTCATAATTATCCGGAATACCGGTGATATATTTGTTGCCTGCCTCACAATACATGTACTTATTGTTCTATGCTGGTCACAATCGATGGCACCGGGTTTGGGAGTGTTCTGAATATGGATTTTCTTAATTCATTTGGCAAGACTCTTTCCTCGTATATGATGTTAAGGATTTCGTTAAGATATCAATTCCAGTGTCACCTAAAGCATCAATTAATTCAATTGATATTTTATCTGTGCAACAGCTTTTCCCGCAGCGCCTATCTCTTCTCTTAGTATTTTTTGGCCTATGCATTTCGTCTGCTTGCATATCTTCTTGTGGGTTATCCCTGCTATCATCAGCATAGATTGTTTGATTGATTGTGGATAATGCCCAGTACATCCCATTGGGATGGCCTAAGGGCGGGCTTTCTTGACAGTTTTCGTCTACTATCTGAATGTGGTCTTCCCTCCTGGTGTTTGAAAGAGTTAAAAGTTATCTTTAATATAATACAAAACACAGAAAGTTAGGGTTCTCAAACTTTATCATAAAATTGGATGGCTTTTAAAAAACCCAAGATGTTGTTGGGTTCGACATCTCGAACGATGTCAGACAAATTTCTTGTATTGAAAACGGTTTTTCGTATGTTATCCATGTGCGCGCATTCCAGCAACACGTGTTTTATTGTCAAAGAGGCACCACACGAAGGCCACAGTGGCAAGGATTCTTTTATTGTTTAGTATAAAGCAGTGGGTGATCCATGTATGGCCGATTCGAAGTCGGCTCATTATTGTTTCATTCTTTCTCTTTCATCAGCATAGAGGTTTGCAATATATTCTGATCAACGTTTCAGGATATTTTCATTGTCCTTTAAAGGTATAACCCCTTGAGTCTTTTACGCAGATTCGTTGTTGGGGTGATTTTTTTTCCTGTTATGTTCTTTACTGTATCGTGAAACAGTTGTGTGTTCTTATGCTTTTGATCGTCAATTGATTTGCATTCCTGATTAATGTAACTTTTCTTTGCCTTGGTACACTTCTTCTTGACGAGGTTGTCTGCTTGCTTGTATTTTATGCCGTTCCTTTCGTATTTTCTGCGTTCGTCTATCAAGTCTAATAATTCCGTTTTCATCTACTTCTCCATTGCTTTGTGCTTCTTTGGGTGTATTATTTTTGTCAATGGTTTTGATAGCCATAAAACCTTTTGAAATTAATGTAATAAGTTCCTTGGTTTAGATCGGAAAGACCTTAAAGAGTCGAGAATCTATCCTGGAACCAAACTGCTTCCATTAGACTTGGCAAATGGCAATGAAACCAGATTTTTTTTTAATATAAAGAAAGGAGTAAGACAGGGTTGTGTTATTTAACCGGACCTCTTCGACATGTACAGCGAGCTAATTTTCAGAAAAATCGAGGACATGAAAAGCATACAAACTGGTGGAGTGAAATTGACAAACTGCGTTACGCTTAAGACGTCGTGCTGATGGCTTACACACCACAGTGTGTCCAGAAAATGTTTGGCATATTAGTAGAAATTAGTGCATCACAGAGATAATTGCTGATTTAGAAAAAAGATAACACATGGTTGTATCCAGACAAGATGAAGATCTGTTGGTTAATTTGGGGAGTGAAGGAGAAATGACAAAACAGGTGAAAAACCTTCAAGACCTTGACACGACTATCATAAATGGCTGTAAAGGCATCAAGGAAATAAACAAAGAATTAAGATAGAGTAATCCACATTATACAAAGCACGACCTGTACTTTCCGCTTCAATTATAAAATAAAAACAAAATTGCAAATAGAACGGATATATTTTAATTCCACCCTACTGTGACTACTGGACTTTAGACACATCATGCCTCATTCGAACAGTGGATTTTCCGAAGACTTTTAAAAATATCCTGGACAGACAAAAATTGTAATGAGAAGGCGTTGGAGGTATTTGGCAAGGAAAGAGAAATAGTTAACATTATTAGAAACGACAGACAAATTTTTTAGGTCATTTTTGGAGACATAAAAGATCAGAAAACCTGGTGATACGTGGGTACATTGAAGGTTAAAGGGTTGGTGGCAGACAAGGTACATCTTTCTTGACAGGACTGAGTGGAAGTTCTTGCAGCATCACCACCAACTCTGCACTCACAATAGCAGCTGACGACAGGCCAATGTGGAGAAAATGGCCGCAACGTGCTGACGAGCACTCGTCACTTATGATGATGATGAGAATTATTCCTTTAAAAAGAAGCCCCATGCGTCTACACAGGAGAATCACCCATTCAATGTACAGATAATACAAAAATGCTACTATTGAGTATGATTCTAGATATACAATCTAGAATCTAGCATGTAGAATTATAAATAGAACGTAGACTAAAGGCTGATTCACTAAAAGAGCGACACCGGACAAAACATGTAACGTTTTGGACAAATGTCCTTCAGATGCAGAGACAAACAAGGACAATATGCAAATAAAATAAATGATAACAATAAATGAAAAGACAAAGAAGTTAGCTGATACAGATGCAATCGAGTGGGCGACGAGAAAAGGAAGTAAAGTGTAAACTGCGTCATGGAAACAACGCAAAACATTAAAACTAAAAAATAGAGGAATAACGGGTGGGAGAGAGAGAGAGAGAGAGAGAGAGAGAGAGAGAGAGAGAGAGAGAGAGAGAGAGGAGAGGCACACACACA
>JAOYNN010113723.1:0-11553 GCA_025770095.1 Goniobranchus kuniei | reverse complement strand
TTCCTCCAGCCTCTTGTGGTGAGACAAGCACCACATTTTGGTAGTAACGTTAACTCAGAAATACCTTCCCACGGTCAGAAAGGCTGTAAAGCCGGGTCTTTTTTTGAGAATGCGATTCCAGATTCGAGTGTTGCATGTTCAGGAACTCCACGAAATCAATAAAACAGAAAACAGGGACTGAAAAGGGATCAAGAATTATGTTTTCAAGATACCTGAAAATGCATAATTTTTGTGTTCAAGATCCGTGAATGTTATTGTAGTGAATGATAGCATGGTAGTGAAAAAAGCTACACTAAATCTTAACAGATCTATGACACCATAAATTGAAACCACACAGGGAATGATAATTGAAAGTATGGTGGTGTATAAAAAGACACCAAATCCAAACCAGGACTATAACCCCATAAAGTTTAACTACATAGTGAATGATAAGGGCGACAAGATGATGGATTATGAAATGACACCAATTCAAATATATAAAAACTATTATTTTATGAAATGCAATCATGTGGAAAATGACAATAATAATATGTGGGGTATGATATGGCCCTGAATCCAAATCAGAATATATATTATATTATATATAAAAGTAAACCATATCTTTGTGAATGCTAAATAAGGCACTGGTATGGACAGGAATGAATGTAAAGTAAATAATGAAATTTGCCAATTATGAGGTATGCTATGTTGTCTTTCAGCTCTACAACCCTTTCATCAATTTCAATTTAATTGGAAAAAAGATAGATCTTTCCATTTAGAATAATATCTGAAAATTTAACAGGATACACAGCGAAGTCCACTAATAACGGCAACTGAAATAACGAGCACTCTGAAATAACGAGACATTTTCCTATCCCTGTTTTTCATCCTTCTTACTCTTAAGAATGAGCTCGGGGATGACCATCTCGGTGATAACGAGATTTTTTTTCCTTCCTGGTAAATATATTTCAAGCCACTCACTCCACCTCCTCCTCGTTGTCCATTTACCGCCTGTAGGACACATCTGATGCTGGCCGGTAATAACGAAATCGACGAAGAAGGGGTCCTTCTCCACCCCTCCCACCTGTTATCTTCATCTGACTCGAGTGCGCACGGTGCGATTGGCATTCTCATGCCACGCGTAGTAATAGGTCAATGGTGCCAGTTACAAGATTAGAATATTTTCCTTTATTTATTCTTGCAAATTCGTCATTCGGGAATAACGAGAACTCGGCAATAGCGAGAAGATATGCCTGGTCCGCCAGTTCTCGCTACGCCAGTTTCACTGTAATTGGAATCTAGATATTGTGGAAGAATTGAGTTAAGAAAACATTGGCTGTATCACTGTTTTGTAGATACTTCATTGCCTTACCCACACACACACACACAACCAAACATTTGTACCCATTCACAGACAAATACACATAAACGCAAACACATATTTTGAGAGACAGAGAGACAGACAGACAGATAGACAGACTGACAGACAGAGAGAGAAAGTGAGAGATAGACAGACAGAGACAGAAACACAAAGAGGCATAGACAGAGTGATGGAGATAGACTGAGACAGAGAGAGGCACATAGGGAGTGAGTTGTTAGGTTGGAACTTTTACAAGTATTCACCGTCACTCAATAGCATCATCAAATCTTCAATCTCTTCATCTGTCATTTCCATATCATTTCCTCCTGCCAATCGTCTCACGCATTCTCCATGATGCAATTTACATGCCACTACCATTGCTGTATGACCTTTCGAGTTTTCTAAGTTCAAATCGATCTTATCACTTTGAACAAGCTGAGTCACACATGCGGCATGGTTGTTTTCACACGCTAACATTAAAGTTGTATTGCCATCATTATCTTTACCATTTAAATCGATGCCAGTTGTTTGAACTAGCCTGGAGACACATTCGACATGGCCGTTCTTGGAAGCAAGCATCAACGCTGTTCTGCCAGATGCCTTCACCCTTAGATTCAATTCAATATCTTTGATTTGAAGTAATTGATCTAAACAATGAATGTGACCCAAATAACTTGCTATCATAAGGGCTGTCCAACCTTCTTCGTTTGAGGCATTCACTTCAAATAACACACCATGCAGACAGAGATGATGTATACAGTTAAAGTGGCCATTTTGACAGGCATACATCAGGGCAGTGTTTCCTTGTGAATCCTTACGGTTTACATCAAGAGTTGAGGCTTGCACTAGGTGTGCTACACAGTCAGCATGTCCAAAAAAGCAGGCTATCATCAATGCAGTTAGGCTATTGTTGGAAGCAGCATTGATGTCTATTTTTGGGTTGTGAACAAGAGCATCAACGCATTTGCTGTGGCCCATAACACAAGCAATCATCAAGGCTGTACGTCCCTCTTTGTCTGATAAATTCCCATCAGTGTCTCCAAACTGCAATGTCCGATAAACGCAACCAGCATGGCCATAAGCGCATGCAATTATTAAGGGGGTCCAGCCAAAGGCATCTCCCTCATTGACATCTGTTCCCCAAATATGGATAAGAAAGTCAAGGCACTCAACTCGGCCCATCTGGCTGGTGACCATCAGAGCAGTTCTACCTAAGGAATTTCTAGCATTGATCAAAATGCCAGGAATTGTAATCAATCTATCTAAACAATCCAAATGGGCATTTTGGCAGGCAATCATTAAGGCAGACCAGCCAGTCCTGGTGGCTGCGTTCACATCAACCTTGGCAGATTCAAGAAGACAATCTATGCAGTCAGCTTGACCTTGCTCACAGGCGATCATCAACGCTGTCCATCCTCTGTTATTTTTGGCATTTACATCAATATTGTTTGATTGGACAAACACACGCACACAGTCAGCTTGACCTTTTTGACTTGCATACATCAAAGGAGTCATACCACTATCATCTTTGGCATTGACGTCTATTCCTTCTATTTGTACAAGGTACTCCAAACATTTCGCATAACCTTTCATGCAAGCCAATATGAGTGCCATCAAACCTTGCCTGCCTAACATAGCCTCAAATCTGCCGGTTCTGACAAGGCGGGCCACACACTCTGCAAAACCATTTTTCACTGCAAGCAGAAGGGGTGTCATCAAACTCCTGTCCACCACATGAACATCAATCCCTTTTGCTTGAAATAAACAATCCACACAATCAACATGATTATTCTGGATTGCAAGCATGAGAGCAGTACGCCCGCTTGTCACCTGTTTTGCATTTATAGTGATTCCTTCTACGGTGAGAAGATGCTTCACACATTCAACATTCCCATGATAACTGGCTAGCATCAATGCCGAAAGACCTCTTGTTTCGATGACATTTGCATCTATATGGGGATCACGAATCAGACATTCTACGCAATTTGCTAGGCCTTTCAGAACTGCATGAATTAATGGCGTACTCCCGAAAGAGTCTCTAATATTCACATCAATCCCTGGAGTTTGAAGCAGACTTTCAACTATCTGAACATTGCTCTTTTGTATGGCCAGCACCAGTGGTGCCCAGCCAACTGTGTCTTTGATATTAACATCAATGCCCTTTATTTTCAGTAGTTGGTTCACACACTTGGCATCGCCCTTCTGAATAGCACATATCAATGGCGTCCATCCCACAGCATCTCTGCGATTTATTTGTACATCGCATCTTTGTCCCAAGAGCTCAAGGAAGCCAATGTAACCATTCTGGATGGCGTGAAGCAGAGGCGGAATACCGTCTCTGTCAGGTATGTTTACATCAATAGAACTAAACTGAAGAAGATATTTCACACACTCAGTATGTCTGTAATTGGTGGCAAACATTATCGCGGTCCATCCCTTATTATTAACTGCATTGACTTCCACATCTTTTGCCCCAATGAAGCAGCTCACGCATTCAGCATGATTGTTCAAGCAAGCTAACATGAGAGCGGTCATACCCATTGCATCCACTGTGTTCACTTCAATCTCATCTACCTTCAAGAGGCGATCTATGATTTTCACATGGCCCCCCTCGCATGCATACATCAGTGGTGTTCTTCCTAGGCCATTATCTGGTACATTCACAATTAAGTTGTCAAGCTCAGCGATACAATCAACGTATTCTCCATATCCCTTTTTACTTGCCCATATCAAGGCAGTACGCCCCTGTCCAATGCCTTCATACAAATCCATTCTTTCATCCTTAACAAGAAGTTTGAAACACCCAATGTGGTAATTCATACAAGCAATCACAAGTGCCGTTATGCCTTTGTCATCACAAGCGTTCACATCAGTCTCCTTCTGGCTTAAGAGACAATCCACAACATCATCATGTCCCATGAGAGCAGCAAAAGCCAAGGGGGTCCATTTCCTTTTATCACGTATGTTAATATCTATGTCCTTCAGTTTGAGAAAGCACTGCACCCATTCCAGATGCCCATGCAGACATGCCAGTGCCAGAGCTGACATACCTCTCTTGTCTTGAGTGTGTGTGATTGATTCTGCTTTCACAAGTGGGGATATACATTTGGAAATCCCATTATCAGCAGAATACATTAATGCAGTCCATCCAGTTTTGTCTTGCTTGTTCACGTTGTTCACTGCAACATGAAGGAGGGTTTTTGCAGTCTTCGCGTGGCCATCTAAGCATGCCAGCATTAACGCTGTGGTATTGTTATGATCCCTGGCACTTACATCCACCTCTGTGTGACCCAGAAGTTGAGTAACAATTCTTAAACGGCCATGTTTGCTGGCATGCATCAGGGCAGTCCAGCCTTTGTTATCCCTTACATTCACCTGGAGACTTTTCACCTGAAGAAGAGCATACACACATTCAAAATGTCCGTGTTCGCATGCTAACATCAAAGCTGTTTCACCCTCATTGTTTTTTATATTCACGTCCAAGTCCTCAAAGGATAAAATCTGATTCAAACGGCTTTTCTCTCCTTGTCTGCAGGCGAGCATTAATTTTGTAAAACCATGAACATTTTTGGCATTTATATTTCTATCAAAGTTTGTGTCATTGCTTGAATCAATTCCTAGAGTGAAACTGGATGTGTGTTTCTGAACACACTTTGCACCCTTAACTGATACTAGGTGATCCAAGCATTCATGTCGGCCACATTTACGTGCAATATCTAAGGCTGTCAGGCCCTCTTCATTTCTTGCATTGATCTCGATTCCTCTAGCTTTGTCATAGAACAGAAGATGATCCACGCATTTAACATGACCTTTGTGGCTAGCAAGCATTAGAGCTGTCCATCCTTTTCTCCTCTTGGCATTGACATCAACACCCTCTTTTTGAAGAACAAAGTCCACACATTCGTCATGACCATTCTGACATGCCAGCATCAAAATAGTCATCTCAAAATCATCTTTGTCATTCACGTTTACCTTGCCTGTGTCCAGGAACAGACGCACAATGTCCACATGACCTGCAGAGGCTGCGAACATTATTGCTGTTCGACCGCTATGTCCTCGTCTGTTGAGACTTTCGCCATCAAGCTGCAGGATGCGGTTGGCGCAGTCAAAAGAGCCATGAAGACTGGCTAACATTAACAGAGTCATATCCTTTTTATCCCTTTCCTGAATGCCTATCCCTGCTTCTGTAAGGGCATCTAGGCATTTTTCATGACCATTTTCAGAAACATACATGCATGAAGTCCACTGGTTTTTGTCTTTTCGATTGAGCAACAAGACTTCAGCCTGAACTAAATGCTCCACAAGGTTTTTGTCACCATGGAAACTAGCCAACATTAAAGCAGTTATATTTTTATTATCTCCAGTTTCCAAATCTACTCGTGGAGATCTCAGAAACTCACGGATGCACTTGCTATTGTTATGAAAAACCGCCATCATGAATGCCGTTCGGCCTTTTTTGTCCATGGCATTCACGTCTGTTCTTGGTACGTTTAAGAGTAGGGAAATTATCATGCTTTGGTTGTACTTGCTTGCCAGCATCAGCGCTGTTAATCCATTGCTATCTTGGACATTCACATCCACTTCCTTTACCAGAGCTAGTTCATATGCACATTTAATAAAACCTCTCTTAGAGGTGTACATAAGAGCTGTCCAGCCATTCTTGTCTTTGGTATTCACATTGATGCCCTTCACTTTAACAAGATAACGTAAACAAGAAGACTTTAAATCCCCGCTCTTGCTCACAGCTATGAGTGGAGTTTCACCACTGGCATCTCTGATATTGACATCAATATCTTTGACCTCCAGCAACCAATCTCTGAATTGCACATCCTCTTTTAGACATGCAATCATCCAAGCTGTAAGACCTGTCATTGACTGTATATTAACATCAATTCCTCTTTTCGAAAGCAAATGTGACACACAGTCTACTCGATCGTAACAGATGGCATACATAAGTGATGTCCCACCAGTGTTGGTTGAAGCATTCACATCAGTGTCTTCGAATCTTAAAAGGCTCTCCACACACATGGCATGCCCCATTTGACTTGCACATATTAAAGGCGTGTGGCCTTCACTCCCTCTTGCATTCACTTCTATGTCTTTACATGTCAGGAGAATATCAATGCAGTCAGCATTGCCTTTCAAACTTGCAATGCTCAGGGCTGTTAAATCGAAATATCCTTTAGCTTTTGCATTGACTGCCACCTCTTCACATGCTGTAAGAACCTTCAGGCATTCAACATTGTTGTTGTGACTTGCAAGCATTAATGCTGTCAAACCCAATGGGGTGCAGGCATTTATATCAACCCTTTTGTCCTTTATTAATCTTCTTGTACATTCTGATTCACCTCTCATACTCGATCGCATCAACGCAGTGAGACCATAGCAGTCCCGGGCATTTACTTCAACATTCCAAATCTGGAGAAGACAATTGACTGACCTGACATGCCCGAAGCCACTTGCAGCTATAAGGGCTGTTGTGCCATTTATGTCTCTTGAGTTTACATCAATCCCTTTGCTCTTGGACAGTATCTGTATGACATTGCAGTGGCCTGATGTTCCTGCAAGTATAAGTGCTGTGGCACCGTTGGCCGCATGAGCATTTACATTAGTAGTATCCGCCTGTAGCAACTGACTGACACTTTTTTCATGACCCATCATGCTCGCGATTATAAGGGCTGTGGAGCCATCAGCGTCACGTACATCACAATTAATACCCTCAGCCTTAATGAGGCGAGCCACGCACTCAAAATGGTTAAGCTTGCTGGCAATCATCAGTGCTGTTGCGCCATCGTTTTCAGTCATATTAACATTGACCACCTCCTGGCTCAAGAGGCTCTCCACGCATTCAAGATGACCCTTTCCACAGGCAACCATAAGAGCTGTCAAGCCATTTTCATCTTGGCCGTTAATATTAACGTCTTCTCTCTGAGCGAGGACATGAACTAAATCGGCACGGGCAAGACGTGTGGCAGTTAAAAGGAGTTTGAGAGCTTCATCATGGCTGAGGTTAACTTGCTGGAGTAAGGTGACCACTTCATTGATATTGGCCTCGGATAAAGCCTCTAGAAGATCATCAAAATAATTATCGGTGGCCATGGTGTTTCATATAAGCATAAAAATTTATACAACTTGATTTGAAACTTATTTCCGTTGCACAATTGAAAATGATATCTTATGTGTATGTGTATGTAATATATTTACAAAACAATCATCTGTGTGTAATATACAATGTCCTGACATGATACAAATATAATCATATCTTTGCAACGGACTATCATACACATCGCCTAATTCCTACATCATGAAATTCAGTTTTTCACCAACAGCTACATATAGTCAACTAATTACACAAAGCCACGGCTAACACTGCCATAAGGCCTGAATTTCCACTTCAAGTAAAGTTTTAAGACTTTATTCTTATCACCATAATGTTTCTACATATTATCTCATCTCCATCAAATAAAAAATCTCCAAATCCTTCAATTTCATGTGGCCATTCAGGCATATTGCTATTGATTTACCAACTCTCATTTACCATCTAGAGATGTACCAGCATTCATGATCAAGGGTGTTGCACCCTGCTAATTGTCTCAGATTTAAGAAATGTAAAAAATAAAAAAATTTACAAAACAAAACAAAATTCAAACCTGTTCAAAACAATGCGATTTTATGAACGATGCAGTATGGTCAAAAAGACATATCTCTATAATAAAAAAGTAGGCTATTCCTTGAATCAATCACTTTCCCTACCATGCTGTCTTGTCACAAAGGTTGTCAAACAGTTTGCATTACTTAAATTTATCACTGTCTCACTGTGCTTTTTTGTCACAAAGATTTTCAAATAAGATGAATTCCTTGAATTTATCACTCTCTCACTTTATCATTTTGTCACAAATGTTCAAAGAATGGTCAAAAGTTAAGTTGAGAAGTCCATCAAGTGCACAGTATATTCAGGTTTAAGTAACCTAAAGCCCATCACATCATCTTGAGGTCATAGCTGTAAAGGCTTTTAAAAATTCCTCTGAATTCAAAACGGGTAATCTTGAGTAAATTTGACACAGAATTAAAAAACTATGACTTTAACAAAAAATTCACATGGAAAAAAAATTACATATATGACAGATGAATAATCAGTGTTGAAAATATGCAACAGTGATAACGCAAATAGCTATGTTTTCAGTTTTAATATCAGTTGCTGATTATGTCTTTTGAGTTTATGTCAATCCCTTTGCTCTTGGACAGTATCTGTAGGATACTGCAGTGACCAGATAATCCTGCAAGTATAAGTGCTGTGTCACATGGAAAAAATTTACATGTATGACAGATGAATAATTAGTGATGTAAATTTGCAAAAGTGATAAAGCCAATAGCTATGTTTTCAGTTTTAATTTAATCTGCTTGGATCGATATGTCACCAGTTTTTCTGCTCATCCTATTTTCCTTGAGTAAACCCCTAACACGTTTACACTTTCCTTATTGAAATATCTATTTTTGTTCAAGGATGAACTGCATTTATGTTGTGAACCTCAATACATGATTAAAACAGAGGTTAATTTTGTACAGTTTGGTAAGTTATCAATATTTTTAAAAGGAATCTGTGGAGCATGTCAGAAACTTGAATGAGCAATTAGTTAATTAAGGAGCTACTACAGCACGTCTAAAAATATGAGGATATTTCAGTTATAAAGGAACTCATCCTGGATCTCCTCCTCAAATTATCCAAGTCATAAATATGTTAACAAATGTTAAGAGAAAATTGTATTCAGATACTCCTCAGAATGTTATACATGATAAGACAACCTGCCACCTAAGATGGTAAGTTCTGAAACACAATCATTAAGCCTGTGTTTTTTTCCACTCACATAAAGTCAAGATATGTAGGTCCCTATCTCACATTACATGTCTTGATAATAACAGGAATCTTTATCAATGTCTTCCACTTTCCTTGCCGAATGTATGAATATGAGTACTTTGGAAATTTTTCCTTGGTATTCCTCAAGGCCAAAGCTTGATCACCAGGTCTGCCATCATTAGGCACATTGCTAAGACAAAGAGAAGTAATGTAAAATTATTAGAACAAATCAGGTCAGTCCAGACAAATTGGGGGTTTATTTTTAAACAGTGCAATATATTGTTGGACTAGAATCTAACAGAAAATGAACAAATTGCATTTTTCAAGGGAGGAATAGGGAAGGACAAAACTTATTGCACAAATATAAAGACACACAAACAGAAACATGTACCATCAAACCAACATCTATTCAGTATGAAACGTAGGCGCTTTGAGGTTTCGACAAAAGGCACAATATAAATGTAGATATTATTATTTATCATTATTATTGGCTTGATGAAGGCAGACAAGAGTAGAGAGAAATTCCATTCTCAGATTCTTTCTCTATTTGCTCTTCTTTTTAGGAATAGACTAAATTTGTTACATTACATGAACACATATAAGGGCATACAGGGAGTGTATTTCTCAAATGGTGTAACAAGCTTGGAGAAGATCTGGAATGTACACATTAGTGACATTACTCAGATAGGCGGGTTTGTGGACAAGTGAGAGCCTCTGGACTCAGATAGTTTTAGAATCTTCAAAGTAGAAATGAAGAATATGTTACCAAAGGAAAAGAGGAAGACCCAGCAAAGGGTATAAATAAGGATTTAACCAGGATATACCAACAGCTGTTTGTGGAAGAGAAGAGCATGTGTTGTACAGGACTCACTGAGTCCTGCTGTGGTGACTCCTAATGGGGTAAGAAGAAGAAGGATGTCCATAAATTTTTGAGGTATCTGAAAATCACATAAATCTAATTAAAATAATTAAGATGTGGTTTTTTGTTTTAATATGACATAAAAAAGGTAGTCCCTTCAAGCTGAATCGGCTCAATGGGCTGGAGCTTATTCCGGTTTCTATAGCATGAAGCGGACAGTGACAGAATTTAACCATTACTCTCTGAATATGATGCTAGTCTATTGCTTGCAGAGTACTTTTGCAGCCAAAGCTGTACCCATTTTCACCTGGGTGGAGTGAAGCAACAAGACTTTAGCTTAAAGGAAAGAAGCGCATATGTCCAGGGCGAGATTCGAGCATGATGCTTTTCAGACTGCAGGCCTACGCTCTGCCGTTTTCAAATGAAAGGCAGCAATTACAGCGCCTTGCCATTTTTCAGTTTGGCTGTAATCGAAGAAAATGTGTTTTAACCTGCCGTGTTCTTATATGACTAAAAATAAATGGTTTATGCATCACAAGAGTAACATCTGAGGAAAAGGAAATCCCCAGGAAATCGAAGCGATAATAGCTCCAGTAAGTTATGTAATATTACGCTTACTGCCTTTCACATGAAATCTCTGAGTTGAAATCGACCTGCCACTTCTAAACGAACAGCAGTAACTGGCCACGCGTCAATTGCGGCTGTATACTTGCAAGCTGATGTTCGCAGGTTGTTGTCAAAGCAGAAGAAAAGGACACTGCCGACGGTGAGGAGGTGGGGCGCATGTCGGTGTAAAGTGGACACAAGCCGTGAAGTGCCTGTGCGCGTGTGAAGGGGGTGTGGGGGGAGAAAAAGTAGTGGGAGGGGGCGGCTTTTACTCGTACTTTATAAGTCAGACAGATACAAGTTAATTTGTAAGTGATTGTAACATTAACCCTCATCATTGTGACCGTCCCCACATCTTTTCCTGATGCTTTGTTGTGTACATTAACCAATTAAATCTTTTCTTTTTCAAGTTATTAGTACCTGTTTCAAAGGTGGAGATGTTTTCTATTCTAATAACATCCAGTCACACTTTAGAAGATGTCCATTCCATCATCATCTTCAATTCACCAATTAAAGAAAGATTTAGATGGATGAGAAAATTATAAATATGCTGGCAAGCAAAGGTAAAGAACTATAATATTTTTTATATAGCGTTTGATCTGTTAATGACTTAATGCTGGTAGGAAGAAAAATGTAATTATGTTGTAAGATTTGGAACACTAGTAAAGTTGTTGATAGAGAAGGAGGAAGATCAGACAGAAGAAGGGGTCTGACAGGACCAGGTGTGTAATATGAGCAGAATAATAATATTAAATAGTGGTAAGTACATGTCTTGTAATTACTTGTTGTATAAGAATGTCGTGTACAATCAGGCATAGGTCAGGATAACAAACGAAACAAAATTTATTGTGGTTTGATGCACACTTGCAGGATTATTTATAGAGGTGTGTATGT
>JAOYNN010113501.1:0-11555 GCA_025770095.1 Goniobranchus kuniei | reverse complement strand
TTCCACGCCGACTTTACTTCCGCCAAGTCTAGAAAGACCTAGCTACCCATTTATACTGCTGGGTGACCAGGGGGCCTAAAAAAAAAATACTGCCCGGCTGGGGATCGAACTCGGGCCACCTCGCATGGCAGTCAGCCGCTCTACCAACTGTGCTACCGAAAACTGTCCCACTAGACTTACAATCAACAGTCACAAACTCTTGTTTTGTTTTGTTTTTGTTTTCAAATGCTCTTGTTCTCTTCGATGCTACAAGTGGAAGCAGTCTAGTGATAGGCCTGGAGATGCCATTTACACCTTATGTAGTCTACCTGTTGTGGTGGACCTGCCAGCTGGCCATCGCAACCTGTCCTTCTTATTCTTAAAAGTCCTATAGCAACCTGTCCTTCTTACTCTTAAGGTCCTATAGCAACCTGTCCTTCTTATTCTTAAGGTCCTATAGCAACCTGTCCTTCTTACTCTTAAAGTCGTATAGAAACCTGTCCTTACTTTTAAAGTCCTATAGAAACCTGTCCTTCTTACTCTTAAAGTCCTATAGCAACCTGTCCTTCTTACTCTTAAAGTCCTATGGCAAACACCCCAATTGAATGCACATACAGTGTGAAAAGCCTTTAGCAATCTAACCATACACAAGGTCTTGGGTATAAAACACCCAAAGGCTGAAATCCCCCATCCTGACAACATTCATCACAACACCAAACACGTGACCACTGACAACATTCATCACAATGCCAAACACATGACTGAGTCAAAACTATTGTGAATGGCTCCTATAGAAATGGTCTCACACTTGGACTAGACCAATTTCAACATAGCAGGATCTTCCTTTCATTCCAAAGGATAGACAGATCAAATTCGATCCCTACCTCCCCAGAAACACAACTAGAGTGTGATAAAATTAATGTGTTCAATTTGCCAATCCGACCTGCAGATCTCATACACACACACACACACACACACAAATCCCCACAACATCCAAAGACAGGCATGTGTGAGGGAAGTATTGATGGTACACCTGTCTGTTGTACAAGCAAGATAAGAAGGTGCAGTGATGGTAAAGAAACCAGCATTGTCTCTAAGACACCCGGACACAGGTACAATGGTGGTACATTGGTGGTAAAGAAACCAGCATTGTCTTTAGACACCCGGACACATGTACAATGGATGTACATTGGTGGTAAAGAAACCAGCATTGTCTCTAAGACACCTGGACAAAGGTACAATTGGTGGTAAAGAAACAAGCACTGTCTCTAAGACACCCAGTCACAGGTACAATGGTGGTACAATGGTAGTAGGAAGACCAACACTCTCTCTAAGCTACCCAGTCACAGGTACAATGGTGGTAGACAAAGTAAAGAGACCAACATTGTTCCTAAGCCACCCAGTCATTGATACAATAATGGTAGACTGGTAGCAGAGAGACCAACATTGTTCCTAAGCCACCCAGTTATTGATACAATGATGGTAGACTGGTAGGAGAGAAACCAACATTGTTCTTAAGCCCTCCAGTTAAAGGTACAATGGTGGTAGACCGTTAGTAGAGAGACTGGAATACCTTGATATGACATATCTTTTACTGATTTGACATTCCACATAGGATAAGATTGGAATACCTTTACTCAACATCTAGAAGCTACATCTTGTACAGTAACTTCTGTCCCTGTCTGTCCAACACTTTCTGAAATCTACATCTTGTACTGTCATTTTTGTCCCTGTCTGTCCCACACTTTCTGAAATCTACATCTTGTACCGCCACTTCTGTTCCTGCCTGTCATACACTTTCTGGAATCTATATCTTGTACCGTCACTTCTGTCCCTGTCTGTCCAACACTTTCTGAAATCTACATCTTGTACCGTGACTTCTATCCCTGCCTGTCCCACAATTTCTGGAATCTACATCTTGTATTGTCACTTCTGTCCCTGCCTGTCCTACACTTTCTGGAATCTACATCTTGTACTGTCACTTCTGTCCTTGCCTGTCCTACATTTTCTGGAATCTATATCTTGTACTGACACTTCTGTCCCTGCCTGTTCCACAATTTCTGGAATCTACATCTTGTACCGTGACTTCTGTCCCTGCCTGTCCCACAATTTCTGGAATCTACATCTTGTATTGTCACTTCTGTCCCTGCCCTCCTACACTTTCTTGAATCTACACCTTGTACCATCACTTCTGTCCCTGTCTGTCCCACACTTTCTGGAATCTACATCTTGTACCGTCACTTCTGTCCCTGTCTGTCCCACACTTTCTGGATCTACACCTTGTACTGTCACTTCTGTCCCAGTCTGTCCCACACTTTCTGGATCTACACCTTGTACTGTCACTTCTGTCCCAGTCCGTCCCACACTTTCTGGAATTTACATCTTGTACTGTCACTTCTGTCCCTGTCTGTCCCACACTTTCTGGATCTACACCTTGTACTGTCACTTCTGTCCCTGTCTGTCCCACACTTTCTGGAATCTACATTTTGTACCGTCACTTCTGTCCCTGTCTGTCCAACACTTTCTGGATCTACACCTTGTACTGTCACTTCTGTCCCAGGCCGTCCCACACTTTCTGGAATCTACACCTTGTACCGTCACTTCTGTCCCTGTCTGTCCCACACTTTCTGGAATTTACATCTTGTACTGTCACTTCTGTCCCTGCCTATGCCACATTTTCGGGAATCTATATCTTGCACCATCACTTCTGTCCCTGCCTGTCCCACACTTTCACCCGGCTGACAGAGATATTATTAACACTTTGCATTTATTTTTAAAATGCAGGTCATCAGTTGTATGTCATCATGCATTCAACGCATGACAATCTTTGATAGTTAACCTTGGAAAATTGACCTTGTTTCTGACCAAAGCCATTTGGTATTGATACTTATAGTGACCTTATTAGGCACGGCCAATGGATCCATGTTCTTACTCAAATAGAAGCTTACTATTTTTTCAAAATACCAAATTATACTTCATGGAGTATTCACATTAAATATCAATGAATTATAGATTTAATTGATGTTGATTACTTCTCGCAGTTCTTTATATTATATTATTAAGATACTTCAAGTATCAAAACTCCGAAATGAATTGCAAGTTTCTATACATTGAGGGATGTTACCAATTAGTTTTTGACACAAACTGGCATGTAAACACACTTGATCCTGAACCAATTGATTTAAAAAACTGTAATGTAAAAAAAACCAAAGCCAACACAACAGAATTTGAGAGAAGCTTAAATGTCAAGGCTAACAAAATCTTTCATCAAAAATCAAATTAAAAACAAGTCAACAGTAAACTGTAAGAGTCATTAGATGGACATTTTAAACACACAAACCATTACACAAGCTCCTTAAGACAGCTGGCGAAAAGAGAATTAAACCAACCAGGAGTCTCATCGTACTATGTTCATTTGGAAAGGCCAGTAACTTGCTGAAAATCAAATTACTTGTTACATTTCAAAAACTCTAAAAACATGCAGACGGTACAAGGGGGCAATCAGCATGCCGCTTAATTCAACAAGGAGTTACCTGTCTGAGGACTGAGCCACCTGACAACAAACTTCAGACATTTAGGTTTAGATTTCCTTTTTTTATTTGGAATTTGGAAAGTGTTGGAGGTGACCGATTTAGTGATATGTGTCTTTCAGGGTGTCTTGGCTCCAAGATTTCACAAAGCATCAAGATACCTTTATCAACACAAAGCTTTCGGTATCTTTCTACATTTATATAATAGATTGGTTTGCTTTTATAAGACCATCAAATTCATGCAAAACAACCATCACTATCATGCCAAAGATGGTTTTGTGAAACCAAATCCAAACTGCCTCTGGACTACTACACTTTGTAGCCAGATAGCACACATATTCAGTAATAAATCCACAAAAAATCAGACTCTTTTCTCAGTCAGCCACAGTTAAAACCACAGATATATTAAAATCTTAGACAACAGAACAACATTTGGACTCGACTTGGAGGATGGGCGTACCTGAACCCACTTTACAAGTGGCTGATGTAATGCCATTGTTGTTTAGATTACTGTGATGTGATGTCAAGGACACTAAACCACAGTCACCTGAACAGGCCGACATCTTGGACCTGTCATCTAAAAGATGGTCACAAAAGTCAGAAATCTCAGACAAATCCAGTGCCTCTCCATGAGAATTGAGGTCATGTGACAAGGACAAAGTCGAGCTGATTGGTCCCATGTATTGAACTGGGCTATGTTCTGGTGTTGAAGCCATGGAGACCGAGCCGTAGAAACCTTTCACAGAACTGTTACAGCTACTGCCATTGTTGTTGTTGGTAGAGGTGAATGAATGGGTATTGTTGTTGTTGTTGTTGTTGTTCAGGGAGTCATATTTTTTAAAGTTATGAAATTGATTGTCAGTGTCCTTGACAGGAGATTTCCAATCCAGATGGGTCAAATCTATATTGGGGTCGGCTATCTCAGGCTTTCCATTGATATCATGAACCTGCTTCTGACGGACAAGTTGGTTGTGTCGATTGTTGGATACCACAGTTTTGTTGTGGCTTGGGCTTCCAATGTACATGTTGGGTGGACTGGAGTTGAAACAGGCATTTTCCCTGGCTATCGTTTGGGAACCTATCATATCAAGCTTGATAAAATCTTCAGAGAGTAAAATATTATTTTTATTATTATAATTAGTCATGGGGAACTCTAAAGGGTCCTCTGAACTTGATTTACTGTCACTGTGGTAGAAACAGTGCTGTTGTTGGTGCTGTTTGGAGCCGTGACTTTTGCCACCCTTATCACTGCTTCCACTGCCACTCCCACTGTTCCCACCCCCATTACCATTGCCACCGTCACGACGACTGGCTCTGCCACCTGAAGTTTTGCTTCCATTTCCACCACCAAGTCTGCCCCCGTTACTGTGGGCATTGCCCCCACTGGGACCATCAGTGTCACTAGAGTGGTCGCTACTGTCGCGGCGATGGACAAATTTGTGTTTGAGTTTATCCTTCCGTGATCTTCCTTCGGTGTCATCTGTGTCACTGGCATCTGAGCTGCTGCAGCTTGTACCACGCTGTCCAGTCCCGCCTCTCTTTCTCCGCTGTTCATACTTCCTCAGAATTTCAGGTGAAGCCAACCCACTATGAGCATAGCGACCTCTTGGTGCAGACAGTTTCAAAGGTACGAAATCGTCCTCGTCTTCAGATTCATTTTCCTCATGGATTTGATTCAACAGCTGTGGGGAGCTGCATACCGACTTGAGAGGTCGTCTCGGATTCACTGGATCATAGCTTGTCCCAGGAGTCGATGATTTGGGGGACAACGCCACAAATTCCGGACCACTCATGGGAGATAACTCAGATGTCCTTTCGTCCAGGAATTCTAAGCTTTTGGAGGGCTTGAGATCTGAAGAGTCCATTTCAAAGTCTTCCAGCTCATCGTCTTCATCCTCATGGGACTCTTCATGAATGAGACTACACTTTCTGGCTAGCGTGAAAGCATCTACTGGCATCAGGTGAGAGATCTTTGGAGATGAAGATACCGGTGATGGATGGGTGCCGGGTGGGGAGACCAATGACTGCACCAAGTTGGAAGGGTCAATGTAGTCTTGGCCGGTGGCTGGTGGCCTGCAAACGGTAAAGCATATAAAAGGTCAAAGTCAGTAGATACTTTTGTGCTTATTTGGCTGAATATTTCTATGCAAATTCCTAAACATAAATCTACTTATCAATGACGGGAAATGAATTTAGGTACAATACATGAAGATGTTGAAACTGAGCCTAGTGAGAGAGAATATGATTTAGCTTCCAGATCCTAATGCAAAAGGCAGAGAGAGAAATCTTGTCTATGGTGTTCAAGTTCTACATAACCAGCACATGAAATGATTGTCTCGAGAGAAACTAGGATATCCAAATAGGCCTTACGTATGCCTAAAAAATCTTACCATGTAAATAGGCTTTAAGGAATAACATACCAATACTATCCTTTTATCGTAATGTAAACAAAAATGTTTCACTTGCATTCTAGAGACAATGGCTTCAAATATTCGTTGTTCTTTATTGTAGTTCACAAAAGGAAGCATATACTTTTTTCTTTCCAGACCAACTTTAGTAAAAGCTAAGTACATTAATAATGTAGGAAGATATCTACAATTTTCAATAGAAAAACAAAACACTTATAACAAAGAAAACCAACAAAACCAACAAAAAAAAAGACACGCAAAAAAACCCAACAACAAACAAAAACAAAATCAAAATATCAAGAAAACTGTGTACTTAATAACAGACAGATCATTCCCTGGTAAGCATTCTCAAAAGCAAACGATCAGAAGAATATCAACAATAGGCAAAAATGTTTGTGAAAACTTCCCTTTTTACAGCAAATTACAATAAATTCTAAGGGCCAATGTCCATGCTTGTATTCTTCAGTCTTTCCCACTTGCCCCCAAACCAACAATCCTAAGTAGGATATCCCTGTCCTAGTTGCTGCCAAACCAACAATCCTAAGTAGAATATCTCACACCTACTTGCCCCCAAACCAAAAATCTGAAGTAGGGTATCTCTCTCCTACTTGCCCTCAAACAAACAATCCTATGTAGGATATCTAACTCCTACTTGCCCCTAAATCAAAAATCCTAAGTAGGATATCTCTCTCCTACTTGCCCCCAAACCTACAATCCTAAGTAGGATATCTCTCTCCTACTTGCCTCCCAAACTAACAATCTTAAGTAGGATATCTCTCTCCTACTTGCCTCCCAAACCAACTATCCTAAGTCGGATATCTCTCTTCTTACAAGCTTTAATACAATAAACAGATATTAAAATACAAATCTTTGGTTGAACTGATAAATTGTAAGCCTACAGTTAGTCCAATAAATTTCTATTTATCTGTTTTTTCTTATAAGTACAATAAAATGTTATCATTGCAATGTGTCTATCTATTACAATAAAATGTTATCATTGTCACATGTCATTATAGTACGATAAAATGTCATTATTGTCACTTGTCTTTATAGTACAATAAAATGTTATTATTGTCAACTACCTTTAGAGTACAATAAAATGTTATTATTGTCACCTGCCTTTATAGTACAATAAAATATTATTGTCACTCGTCTTTATAGTACAATAAAATGTTATCATTGTCACCGGCCTTTATAGAACAATAAATGTTATAATTGTCACATGTCTTTATAGTACAGTAAAATGTTATCTTTGTCACTTGTCTTTATAGTACAATAAAATGTTATCATTGTCACATGTCTTCTATACTACAGTAAAATGTTATCATTGGCACATGTCTTTATAGTACAATAAAATGTTATCATTGTCACATGTCTTTATAGTACAATAAAATGTTAACATTGTCACATGTCTTTATAGTACAATAAAATGTTATCATTCTCACATGTCTTTATAGTACAGTAAAATGTTATCATTGTCACACGTCTTTAGAGTAAAATAAAATGTAATAACTACAATAAAATGTTATGATTGTCACATGTCTTTATAGTACAATAAAATGTAATCATTGGCACGTGTCTTTATAGTACAATAGAATGTTATCATTGCCACTTGACTTTATAGAACAATAAAATCTTATCATTGGTATGTTTCTTTATAGTGCAATAAAATGTTATCATTGCCACCTGTCTTTATAGTACAATTTAAATGCTATCATTACCACCTGTCTTTATAGTACAATAAAATGTTATCATTGTCACGTCTTTTATAGTACAGTAAAATGTTATCATTGTCACCGGTCTTTATAGTACAATAAAATGTTATAATTAACATGTGTCTTTAGTGCAATAAAATGTAATCATTGTCACCTGTCTTTACAGTAAAATGAAATGTTATAATTGGCATGTGTCTTTAGTACAATAAAATGTTATCATTGTCACCTGTCTTTATAGTATAATAAAATGTTATCATTGTCACCTGTCCTGATAGTACAACAAAATGTTATCACTGGCATTTGTTTTCATAGTACAATAAAATGTTATCATTGCCAACTGTCTTTATAGTACAATAAAATATGATCATTGTTACCTGTCTTCATAGTACAATAAAATACAATCATTGCAACCTGTCTTTATAGTACAATAAAATATTATGATTGTCACCTGTCTTTATAGTACAATAAAATATGATCATTGTCACCTGTCTTTATAGTACAATAAAATATGATCATTGTCACCTGTCTTTATAGTACAATAAAATGTGACCATTGCTTTCACCTGGCTATAAGTACAATAAAATATGATCAGTGTTACCTGTCTTCATAGTAGGCCCTACAATAAAATACTATAATTGTCATCTGTCTTTATGGTACAATAAAATATTATGATTGTCACCTGTCTTTATAGTACAATAAATGTTATCATTGTTAACTGTCTTTATTATGGTACAATAAAATGTTATCATTGGCATGCGCCTTTATAGTCCAATAAAATGTTATCTTTGTTACCTGCCCATAAAATCTTCCCACTGACATGTGTCTTTATAGAAGTACAAAAACATTTTACCATTGGCATTTGTCTGTATAGTACAATAAAATGTTACCATTGGCATACGTTTTGATAGTACAATAAATTTTATCATTGGCATTTGTCTTTTTAGTACCATAAAATGTTACCACTGGCATACGTCTCTATATAAAATTTTATCATTGACATTTGTCTTTGTAGTACTATAAAATGTTACCATTGGCACACGTCTCTATAGTACAATAAAAGTTCATCATTGACATTTGTCTTTTTAGTACTATAAAATGTTACCATTGGCATACGTCTCTATAGTACAATACAATTTTATCATTGGCATTTGTCTTTTTAGTACTATAAAATGTTACCATTGGCATACGTCTCTATAGTACAATAAAAGTTTATCATTGGCATTTGTCTTTTTAGTACTATAAAATGTTACCATTGGCACACGTCTCTATAGTACAATAGAATTTTATCATTGGCATTTGTCTGTATAGTACAATAAAATGTTACCATTGGCATACGTCTCTATAGTACAATAAAATTTTATCACTGGCATTTGTTATTTTAGAACTATAAAATGTTACCATGGGCACAGGTCTCTATAGTACAAGAAAATGTTATCATCAGCTTGTACCTTAATGATACAATACATTGTTACCATTGATATTTGTCTTATGTATGAAAAAAACATGTTATCATCAGTATGTACCTTAATGATACAATATATTGTTACCATTGATATTTGTTTCATGTATGAAAAAAAAATGTTACCATCAGTATGTATCTTAATGATATAATACATTGTTACCATTGATATTTGTTTTATGTATGAAAAAAAACTGTTACCATCAGTATGTATCTTAATGATACAATACATTGTTACCATTGATATTTGTCTTATGTATGAAAAAAATATGTTATCATCAGTATGTACCTTAATGATACAATACATTGTTACGATTGATATTTGTCTTATGTATGAAAACAAATTTTATCATCAGTATGTATCTTAATGATACAATACATTGTTATCATTGATATTTGTCTTATGTATGAAAAAAATGTTATCATCAGTATGTATCTTAATGATACAATACATTGTTATCATTGATATTTGTCTTACGTATGAACAAAATATGTTATCATCAGTATTTACCTTAAAGATATGATAAAATATTACCAATGATGAGTATCTTAATCACACAATCAAAAATGTTATCAGCAATGTGCACCTTAATGGTACAACAAAATGTTATCAATAAATATCATCTAAGTGCAAAGCACGCTATGTCTACTATCTGTGCGCATCTTAGTAGTACAACAAAATGTTATCAGTATACATATTGAAGAATGTTATCATCAGTGCATACTTGAATAGTACGGTAGAATGTTATCATCAGCATTTAGCCACATACTACAATAAAATGTTGTCACCAGCATGTACCTGACTAGTACAAAAAAATTTGTTAAAAACGTGAACCACTGTGGGTGTACAAATGTATTTTTTATTTTCCAAGCTTTGACAACTTACCGGGAAGCTCAGCCACTTCAAGGAAATTCTAATTCTATTGCATTCTACCACCAAAAATTAAGCTGGGGAATCACTGAGTGCAGCAAGCTTTAAAAGGATAGCTGTACAACTTTTCCTACATGTCTAAAGGAACTCACTTACAGACACTGACAAAGACAAAAAGCTCAGTTTGATGCTCAAAGAATATCTGAGGCGAATAAGAAAATAATAAAAGAAAAGGAAAGACTACAGAAAGCAGCTGTTTTGTTTCCAATTGCCCCAAAGCACAGGTTGCACACAAATGGAATCAAAAAGCATGCATGCAACACTAATAAGCTTGAAAAGATGGAATTGGCAAAAAAGTTAATTCACAAAGCAAACAAGGAATGAAAAGCTAAAAAATAAAGTGTGGTGACAACAAATCATATTGGGTTATCTACAATAAGTAACCATGAGCAGACAGATACACACACACACACACACATATCCACAGGACAGAGCCTTACAAAGATAAAACAACATGGGAATTTTGTTGTTGTTGTTGTTGTTTTGGGTTTCTCTTTAAAAAAAAACAACAAAAAAGCTTTTTACTGCAAATGTCAGCAGCTTGAAAAGATAGCCAAGAGAGACAAAGATTCCGTAGAGTCCAACCAAGAACGTAGTGTGTAGTAACATAGAAAATACTACTCAAATTACAAACACAGACATACATACACACTTGTGTGTATACACATACACACTTGTGTGTAGTTTATGAAGTGTTCCTAGGATAAAACCTGTACACTGCATAGAAAATAAGATAGACAGACTTCCTAGGATAGAATGTGTACATTACATAGACAATAAGATAGACAAACTTCCTGGGATAGAATGTGTATATTACATAGACAATAAGGTAGAGAAAGTTCCTAGGATAGAATGTGTACATTACATAGACAATAAGATCGAGAGTTACTAGGATAGATTGTGTACATTGGATATACAATCAATAGATTCCCTAGGATAGAATGTGTACATTATGCAGACAATAAGATAGACAAAGTTCCTAGGATAGATTGTGTACATTAGATAGACAATAAGATAGAGTTCTTTGGAACGAATCTGTACATTAGATAGAAAATAACATAGGCAAGTTCCTAGGATAGAATGTGTACATTGGATAAACAATAAGATAGACAAGAATTCCTGGGATAAAATGTGTACATTAGAGAGACAATAAGATAGACAGATTTCCTAGGATAAAATGTGTACATTAGATAGATTATACGATAGACGGAATTCCTTGGATAGAAATAGATAATAAATAAGAGTTCCTTGGAAAGAATTTGTACATTAGATAGAAAGAAAGATAGACAAGAGGTCCGAGGATAGAATGTGTACATTAGATAGAAAAGAAGATAGACAATGAGACTGACAAAAAGACAGACAATAAGATAGACAAAGTTCCTGGGATGAAATTGTACTGCATGCAAAAACTAACCACTTGAGAAGGCCAACACAGGAAGAGAAAGACAAAGAAAGAAAGACAGAAAGAAAGAAAGAAAGAATGAGAGAGAGAGGGGTGAGGGAGGAAGAGAGAGAGAGTGAAGAAGAGATAGG
>JAOYNN010113390.1:0-11558 GCA_025770095.1 Goniobranchus kuniei | reverse complement strand
GTCTCCTCAAGCACTCACTTCTCTTCCTAATTCGTCCCAAAGCTGCTCTATTGGAGAATATGCTGGCCAATCCAAGACGTCAATATTGTCTTCCTGGAGGTATTGCGGCACATTCTGGCAGTATGGAGACGGGCGTTGCCATGCTAGAAGGGATGCACGTGTGGGTATGCCTGAAGAAAATGTGTCTCAAAATATTGTAAATCATTCTTGTTGGCCTATTCTTCTCTATTGACTGTGCCGTCACAAATATGTAAGTTGTCTCTGCACCGTTCGGATACACCACACCACGCAATTAATCTGCCTCCTCCCCATATATCCACCTCTGGAAGATGAACTCTTTAAACCTCTGTCCTTCTTTTTGCCATACTCTACTGCGGCCATCACCTCTGCTCAAACAGAATCTAGATTCGTCTGAAAACTGCATCCCACTCCACTGACGCAATGTCCATCGAAAGTGCCTGTTTGCCCAATTCAGTCGGGTCTGCCTCCGAACAGTAAATTATGGACCTAGGTAGTCTCCGTGCATGAAAAGCATGAGGTCTTCAGCGTACATTTCTGCCATTGACTTGTCTCAGCCTTCCTTGAAACTCCCGTGAAGTACTGACTGCTCTTTGGAAATGATTGCGTGAGTGCACTGGAAGCATACGGCGATCATAGGGCACAGGAGTGAAGCACGCCTCGCGCAGCGCACTTAATCTAGACATATGTTGTATTATACAATGGTACAAAAATGTTTTTTTCGGCAAGGTCCAAAGTTAATGAAGTGTGTCGGGTTTAAAAACTCCACTTTTATAATGAGAGGTGGAGTGAAAAAAGCAAAACTATTTTCTCAAAAAGCACATGGAGGGTGGAAAAAACCAAACCAAAACAAAGCAAACAAATCCTCGCAACACTTAGTTTGACACTTCAATAATTACTCACTAAACTGACGTTCACCAAAGTAAAATACTCTTATTGTTATAGAAATTACAAAAGTGGATAGTCTTTTTTTTTTGCCCCTCAGTATATACTTTTCGTAGAGAGACTCAAGGGATGGAAGATTAGTTTTGGGTATTTTTTCTAATTTTCTTATTATTCTGTTTAATTTGGTTCAGTCCGCTAAAGAAATGTTTTCTCCGATGCAGCTAATTCCAAATGTTAAAATACTTTGGATAACAGAGTCATAAAACAGCTTTAGAATTTCTTTTATCACATTAAAAAGATCTTTGCTCACGAAGAAAACAGTCTTTGGTTTGCTTTTGCTTTTTTTCTTTTTTTTGTGATATTTGTAATATGCCAGTTTAATTTTGAATCAACACTAAACCCTAAATATGTATATGAATCTACAACTTCATAATTTTTATGCTCAATTTGTAATGGTTTTAGGGGATTTTTCTATTTTTCTAAAATCAAAAATGATTTCTTAAGTTTTGCTAACATTCAGCATCAAAACATTCTCTTTGCACCACTCGCTAAAACATTGCACTTCATCAAAGTATACATCATGTGCCATCTGCAAGCTTCTAGGCCTAAAACTTACAATCAAATGATAAGTATGGCACAGTAGTCGTTTGTTTAAGTAGTATACAGTGTTGCTGATGGAACACAGCCTTGTGGTGCACGGGTGTTAATGGGGAATATAGATGAAAAAGAAGAGTTTAGTTTGATGTCTGGTCTTCTCTTCTCAAAACTTGATTATTATGCTCTGGATGTTAAAAAGTCTAGGATCCAAACAATGTTCTTGTTGTTGACATTAGGTGTTTGAGTTTTTGTACCATTAGATGGGGTTGTATGTTCTTGTATTATCGAGGTGTATTTAAAAACCCGCCTCAGTTCAAAATAATAGTTAAGAGTAAATTTATTGGAATTTTAAGATAAATTTGTAACACAGTTAAGACAAATGAAAATAATTTTGTATGGTATCGGTTAGGATGACAGACACTCAATACGTGCCCTGCCCATTATTCGGTAAACATAAAGGCGGTAAACCAATACTCTCTGCAACATATCTGGTGTAATCGACTGGACTGCATCAGTGATCTTCTTACTTACGTTTGACATCCTTCCCGTGCCGTCAGACGTCGCGTAGGGCTGCAACAACTTGTCTCCACTCTGTTCTGCTCTGTGCTGCTTCAATCAGTTCGCGTATGGATTCTATACCTGCTGCCTTTGCCTCTCTCAAAAGTTCTTTTCTCAGGGTTTATTTGGGTCTTCCCCCTCTTCCTTTTGCCTGCAACATCTCAGTGTAGGACCTGTTTTGCTGTTCTGCTGTTTCCCCTTCTGAAAACATGGCCAATATACTTCTATCTTCTTTCCTGATTAAATCTGATATTTGAGGTTGGTCTGTCATCTCACTTAATTCTGCTCTTGTTTTAAAATCATTCCATTTAATACTAAGGATTTTTGCTGGCATTTGTTTTTAAATGCCTGCAAACTTTCTTGAATTTGTTTGGTTATTTTCCACTCTCGCAGGCATCAGAGATAAATCTCTTTAAATATCCAGTGTCTCTGGCAATGGACATACAACAACTCTGTCTCTGATGTACTCCTACAGAATAAAGCACAACAGTTAGGTCTGGTAATCTTGGGGGCCGGTTGCTAGAAACCTTGTCTTGATGAGCAGCTCGACCAGAGACACAGCGAGTTTGGATTTTATGAGATTTAATGAGCAATCCTGACATGGTGCCAGTAGTGAGCACTGAAGAGAACTATTTATAGAGTGTGAATTAAAATTTAAAGATCTAGTCTGCTCGATGACACCAAGAAGAAGACTATAGTCCATATATTCTTGACAAAACAGTTTCTAAATTGAGGAGTGTTTCAAAATACACTACATATATTTAAACCAAAATAAATCAAGAGTTCCTATAATTGAATTCCAATGTGTTTCACCGTATTTCCAAATTTAAAGAAAAAGAGGAAGACCTGAAAGAGGATATATGGATGGATATATGGAATGAAAATATCAAGGATTACAAACCTGAGAAACATGTCCAAAACCTGCAAGAGAATTTTCTATTAAATGTTTTGATTTTGTTTTCTTTTCTTGCTAAATTTTCTGTGCTTTTTAAAAATGACATTAATGTGGAAGGATTGATTTTTGCTTTGTTGATAAAAAAGACAGATCCTCCCTCAACCCCTCCCCCTAACCCTTTTCCGTAGGGCATGGTGGAAATATCCCTAAATCCCAGATGTTCTGGTTGCCACTTCTCCTTATGATGTTGCTGTTTGGAAATGAGAGTAAAGGATGGGTGGAACAAATCTAGTTTGAGAACAAAGAACTTCTTTGCAACCCGTAAGGAATAAACCAAAAGATTTTCTAAATTCATCAAACTAGTAAGCATGACATGCACTCACGAAGTTGACGGTCCAGTCACAATCACTTAAGCTAGCTTGTGGGAGTTTGTAAAAGTTAAAGTTTTCAGACTTTTTAAAGCTCTTAGGTTAGATTTCTTCGTGGAAAAAGAGCCAGGGATGATTCTATTTCATAAAGAAAGAGTGGTAATGCTGTTGCCGAAAATAGAGAGAACAAATATTTACCACCTTAGCTAAGACCTTATAATTGTAGCATTAGACAAATGCCCAGATAATATCTACTCTCTGATCTCCTACCTTGTCTGCCTCTTTGTTTGCCACTTCCAGGTCCTTCTCTTTCACTACAAGTTCTTTGCTCAGGGCATCAATGGATTCTGAGGCCTCTGCAAGCTTTTCCAGACCAATATTCATTTTGCGTTCCAAATCTTTGAGTTCCTCCACCTGCAAAAGAAAATGTAATTAATAATGTTAAAAGGGAGATGACATTTGTTCACTAGAAAAAGAGAAATAGGAAATGGAAGTCATGGAATGTAGTAACTAAGACAATCAATAATACAATGCCAGATGTCAGCAAGCGGACGTCTCAGTCTTGAACCAGCATGGATAGTGATTAGGAAGCAAACAGTGATCTGAATAAGGAAGATATATCTATCTGAGGAAGAATTACAGCAGGAAGACTGACTGGCTGATTGGAAGAACGTAAAGAGGAAAATAAAGCCAGCTTAAACAAGAACCATTTAATAGGAATGATGGGAAATATGTCAATGTTGCTCAATCTAATCATGTTCATCCAGGTATGTAAAAGAAAACTTGCTAGCGGCTGTGCAGTTTCTCTCTTTCATTTTTGCTGGGATGAAAGAGAAACAAAAACGAAAACATCACTTCTTTAAAGAATATCACAAGAAAGCAATAAAGATAACTTCTTATTTCACCAGCATCTCCAAATCAGCCATTGCACCACAGAAGAAGCTAAACAAAATTCCATTAAAACAATATAAAACATTCGGGGTGCATTCTTTTACATATTTCGGTCCTTTCGTCTGGAACACAATTCCTATTAGAATTCGTCAGTTTTGATGCTTTAAAGAAGAAAATGATACGATATTTATTTTGTAATGCGTTTTAGTCAAACATCAATCGACATGGATAAAAGGCTGAATGGACACTATTAAACTGAAAATGAACGAAGACGAAACCGAAGCTTTAATTGTTGGAATTTAAAAAATTCATAGATTGAAACAAAAGTTCATATTTACAGATAGGTGAAATGAAATCCAAATGGTTAATAAAGTGAAAAACCTTGGGTACAGCGTAGCTAGACCGCTCCGTTTAATTATCCTACTCGCACGTACTTTGTAACACTGTCAGGACCCACTCACGAGTCCGTTGTGAGAGACGAACATTTCTCAAGGCACGTAGCGGTTAATAATGGGTTCAAATATATCCCTCTCTGACTCCCAAAGGTAACTACAATCGGCTAATGTGCACATGAAGGATGCCTTTTAAATTACTCCTCTCGCTGGCCATGGAAGAAAGGACATTAAAAATCTCTTCCTTTTCTCCTGGCAGAGGTTTGAAATGGACATATTTTTGGTTCATTGTTATCACCTGATGCATAAATTTAAAAAATCATAATTAAGTTGCTTAACAGAATTTTTTTCTCTAAAATGTGCACAGATGATGTATAAGACGTCGATAAATGTACCTACGAGAAAGGATTGAGTGAGCTCTGTAACATTTGAAGATTAAACAGTTAAAGCATTGTGAAGTCAATGGAAATCGGCAAGTCTACGTGCTCATATAACAATACACACACAGAGAACTGAACACACACGCAAACCCATTATAATATACACGGCCTAGGATACATATGAACTTTGATCATAAACCGCTCAGAACCAGACATAGAATTGGGCTGATTCAAAGATTTTTGGTATCATAACGACATGTATCTTCTCTTTCAATGGGGCTTTATGGGATAAGAATCGTATGTGCATGAATTTTGTAATTACATATTAATTAGAAAGATGTCGTCAAAAAATCGAAAAAATTTACTCATTCAATTCAAAAGTGCAGTTCACGAAAGCTACAAACGCTAGAATGTTGAAATTTCAATGAACCCAAGGAGAGGTGTTGGATGAGTGAAAGAATGAACGAAATTTAATTTTGGCGCAATAATTGGATGTAGTGAAGAGAAGAGTTTATGCAATTTTCAGGCAATGCTATTGATCTAACAGCGGGTACCGAGAACAGTACGTGACCGCTAGTGACCCCTAGCAGGTAGACGGGCGGAGTTGATTAATGGCCTTCGGCGGGCCATAACTAAATAGTTGTAGTTTTCAGTTAGAGTGAGCCGCCGTGTGGAGTACATCTGGATGCTGAACTGAAAGTGGAAGCCCATATTAGCTCTCTTTGTAGATCAATAAATTTTGGACTAAAGAATATTAGCAACATTCGCCCCTTTATCTCGACTGACGTGTGTAAGAAACTGGTCTCTGGTCTTCTCTTCTCAAAACTTGATTATTGTAACTCACTCCTATGCGGCACCCCACAAAACATGATTCATCGTCTGCAGGTCGTCCACAACAGTGCGCTCGTTTTATGTTGAAAAGAAAGAAATTCGACAGTGCAACACCTTTGTTAAAAGAGCTCCATTGGCTTCCAACACAAAAAAGAATAATTTTTAAAATTTCAACTTTAGTCTTCAAATCATTTGAAAATTCAACCCCAAAGTACATTTCAAACCTTCTAACGCCATACAATCCTGCCCGCAACCTTAGAAAATTCAAAAAATAAAAGAAAATGTGTGGTTCCTCCCATCAAAATGCGAGCAGGCGAAAGAACTTTCTCCCACTTTGCCGCAATTGTCTGGAACGATCTGCCACAATCGTTGAGAGAGTCCCAGTCTTGGAAGAGGACTTTAAAAACTCATCTTTTTAAAAAGTCTTTTAACATGTAAATATATCTTAGAATGCAGTCTCTAAATATTTTTCATTGTCCAGTATATTTTAGATACATTTAAGAATGCATTTTTTATGTGATAACCTATTTTAAATTTATTAGAATTAGTTCATGAATTGTAAAGTGCCTGGAGCTTTTTTTATGTAATTGAAATGTGGCGCTATATAAATGTTCAATATTATTATTTATTATTTTTGTCTTTATTGCTATTGTAGCTAAGCCCCCATCCTTTGGCCCATGTAAGTTGTTTGACTTTGAACTGGAGATGGCCTTTTTCACCGGCCCGGCTACGAAACTAGGAGAACCCATCACAATGGACCATGCTGAGGACCACATTTTTGGCATGGTGCTGATGAACGATTGGAGTGGTGAGTTTTTCAATCACATCTGAGCTTTATGGTCTGTGTGTTGTTGAATTTGTAAACTTCCTATGCACATGGTGTCTAGTGAATAATCATTTCACTTGGAAAAACAAAGTTTCAGCATTCTTATCTGAAAAGGAAAACGGAATTAAAAGAAGGTGGAATGTCGTGACAGGTTTCACAGTGGTTGTATTTCGGGGGCGGGGAGACCTGGAACAAAATTTCCACCCTTGCATTAGATCAATTTGATTCATAACCAGGTGTGATGGGCATGGGACTCTGAGTTGAAAAATGTAGACTTTTTTCACCTTGCACTTCTGGTTGCCATGGAAATGGTGGGCATCTTGGATTTCATCACAAAATTTCACACATATTCAAATGCGATAGGCTTCCACATTTTTTCGTGTATGCCTTTCAAATATTGCACACTTGTACTTTGATACAATATCTAAAATGGGCTTTTGCGTGATGAGCGAGCCTCAGCTCCCTTTTTCTTCTTTCCTTTGCTTCATGGGTAGCTTGGAGTCACTTTTGAAGAGTCATTTATGCTCCTCCTTTGTGCTCAGCCGACAAGCATCTCATTCCATGCCACTGCTGATTGATTCTTTTACAGCAGCTAGACCAGCATGACCACCAGTGAACTCTGCAGTAGCAGTATAAGAATAAACTGCATTTTTTTAAAGGGAGGGTAATGCCTCTCTGCTGCATTGTGACAACACCCTTTGATGAAAACTCTCATTAGACGCCTTCAGTCTCTCTCTCTCCCCTGTGCCCTAATGGTCTTCAACAATACTGCTATGGAGGCATAGTGTAAGAGCATAAAAACAATACCAACATGCTAGCCTAATGGCAGAATGAAAGGCGTGCTCAGGTGCTTTTTGAGAGGCAAACTTGTGTTTTTTCTCCAAAATTGATATACAACTCCAGGTACCATCCATATCTAAAAAAAAAAAATCATCAAAAATGGAATATGTACTCAATCCACTCAAATTAACCTGAATCTTCGAATAATTGTTCTTGATGAAAACACGAAAATCCAAAAATGGACCTTTTGGTTGAAAATTAATTCTCCAGGTCCTGACTGACTCAGTAAAACTGAGTATAACTGTTGAAGTGCATGAAAAAAAAAAGGAAAAAAAAAAGGACAAAAGTGAAAAATGAAAAAAAAAAAGTTAATAGCTGCTCCAGTTCTGCAACTTAATCTCAGCTACAATTTTATGCATCATATTTTCATGTAGATTAAGACCAGTGTATGTCTGAAGCCACTGTGAACAAATGAAAAAGTAATTTAAAAAAACAACACGCATACACAAAACATAGTGAGACACACGAATAAAAGTACTGAATTTCTTTATCTTTGAACTGGTGGGAAAGTGTTTTTGAAAAGCAAACAAAATTGGTGGAACCAGATGAAGGGCAATAGGCAATTGGTATTAAAATTAAATAGAATATCCCCTCTGTAATCAGGAACCCAGTGCATCGACAAACCCGGCAAAGCGGGAAGAAATCTCAGAGAATGGAATTGTTTCCTTTCCATATAAGAAGATTCCCTGGCAAATCAGGAAGACTTCTCAATTGGCTTGTATTTACCTTTTCCATTTCCCCTTTAATTTTCAAAAATTCCAACACCACTTCTCACCCAGCATGATTGCTGTGTCAAAGACTTAATGAATTGTTAAACCTGCATTTGCTCAAGGTATGATAAAGGTGCTGTCATATATTCCAGTTTGTGAATAATCATAAGCCGGCCTCGCCAGACAATACTTAGGTATGTGTTAAAGCATGCGTCAAGCCATTCTCATTCGTTTTTTATGGCAATAGTGTGATGACATGGGAACAGAAGTATGCGTGGACAGCTTTCAGTTTCCCGAATCACCTGTCAATGACACAGCTGGTGAATCAACAATCCATCAAACATTTTGACACAATGCAATGAGGACATAGGAAAGACCTGGATTCCTTGGTGGTATGGTCAAATACATGGCACATGAAATTCCACCCAGTCAAGTGCCACTCACTGATTTTGAGCAAGAAAAAGAAGCAACTGGAAACTTATTATACAATGATGATACAAACATTCCAGAGAGTGGATGAAATCAATTATCTAGGCGTCCACATAAATAAACATCTTAAATGGGAAACATATGTCAATGCTGTAACAAAGAAAGCAAACAAAGCGCTGGGCTTCCTTTGAAGAAATATCCACAAGTGACCTAAACAAATGCGAAGGCTCAAGCTTATACAACACTGGTCAAACCAATAATAGAATATGCGAGCGCAGCTTGGGACCCCTACCTGAAACAAGACGTCAAACAAGTGAAGGGGTTCAGAGAAAGGCCGCGAGATTCATTACAAACTACCACTCAGTAAACGAAGGAAGCATTACTGAGGCGACCAATGACCTCCATGTCAGCCACTTGAAAAAAAAAGAGAAGATGCATGCCTTACACTATTATACAATGCAATCAGTGACGAAACAGCAATATCAGTTCCTGATTACTTCCCCCAAATGGCCCATAAATACGTCACAAGGCAACGCCACCTCCACCAGATACACCCAACCGGCAGACACAAGAACAGATACATAAAGTTCAGCTTCTTTCCAATGACAAAAGCTCAATGGAACAAGTTATACAATAACATATTAGATCGAGATTACCAAAGTGTTGAAATATTCAGAAATGCCTTGCAGGATTAGGAGTTGTTATGGATCATCTTGTAAAAATTTGCGGACATGGGCAATATTTGCTTTTTGCAAATTACTAGCAGTAAACAGTTATTAAGATCCCAGAAGGCCTATCATCTAGTTCAAGTTATATTCAAGATGGTTAGCAAGTATAGGGAACTGAGTTCAGTTTGGAGAACAAACTTAAAGTCTCAAATGTTTTTCCACAGTGATATTGTAAATTACACTATGAACAAAAATTGTGCAGCGCTTGTGCTGTTAGATCTTAGCTCTGCTTTCGATACTGTCACCAGAACCTATTATTGTCGAGACTTCAAACGTATTTCCAGGTAGATGGCAAAGCCCTTCAATGGATACAGCAATACCTCATGGACTAGGAATCAATCAGTTATATTGTGCGATCAGATTTCTTCACCATTGAAACTCTCATATGGTGTACCACAAGGTTCAATTTTTCGTCCAATCCTGTTTACCATGCTTATCCGTACATGTATCTCATATTGGAAAAACCCCAAGGAACCCACCTAATCGAGAAACCCGGCCAATGAGGAAGATTTTACAATCCCTGATAGTTCCTGATAGCGCACATCACAGAGGTTCCATCATTGCAATTTGGAGACGATCATTCAAACATGACATGCTCTAAGTGCTGAACTTTTCTTTTCCATTTTTTCTCTCGTATTTTTTGTAATCGGGGGAAAAAGTCCGTTTTTTACAGTCATATTTTGTAAAAAAAAAATTATAATTTGGTGAAGTTTCAGTGAATACTTTTACTGACAGTTAATAATGACCACAGGCCATCATTTTTTTTACGCCTGGTAAGTGTTTGGGGATAATATTGTGTCAAAATAGGCCTATCAGGCACGAAATGCTATATTTCTTGGACCTCTTTTAATAACTTAAAAAAAATCCTCTTAATCAATTTTCAAGGGATGATGCTCAATTTGATTTAAGGAATCTACAAAACACTATCGAGAATCAGACAAATGGTGACAAATATTTCCTAAACCATCATCTCTTGGAAATTCATTTTCATTCCATTGAATTCAACATTTCATTAATGGGACAGAAAAGTACTTGGTAACAAAAGCAATAACAAATTATGTGCATCTGAATAGTTTATTTTACATTACATAATTAAAAGACAATTGTTGTTTCTATATGTGAAAACTTACAATGAAAATAACAGTGGCAAGAGCAATTGGGTAATACAAAAGTTATCTTAAAGAAATGGGATGATGACAGACAAATCAGTGTGTTCCATGTCATCATTTCTGTTTCTTGGCACTGCGTGTCACTTGCTCATCTTTGGCATCATGGCGTATGCATGAGATAGAAATAATTTGATTAAGTTATCAACAAAAGCTATTTAGAATTCAAACAAAATAAACATTAAAGAAAGACAAACACGTGGTATAAATATAAATGTAGTTCATAGAAAAAAATGCTTTGATGGGTACACAAAACTAAAAGTACATGAATGTTCACAAAACTAACTTTCACATAACCGCAGTGGTCTAGTTTTAGTCTAAAAAATAACGTCTTTTACCTCCCTTCCCCATTATTGCATGGCATTAAATAATAATGTTGTGAAGAATAAACACACATACAGACCATTAACTGGACCATATCGTTTCTACAGTTAGTGATTAACTTGTAATTCATAAACTTTGTCATTTCTCTGTAAAAGTAAACTATGAGAGTACAAATAACATTTATATTGTGCTCTTACTCTTTAATTAATGTTCAGGCTCTTTGAGGATGATAGTCTGCTCTACTGAGAAATAGAAACTACAAAAGACTGAAAAGCTGCTAGAAGACCTGGATTAACTGCAAATATGGGAGAAAGACTGGAACATTGAGTTTCACCCGAAAAAAAAAATGCCAGAAAATATCCATCACAAACAAGAAAAAAGCTGATTATCCCATCCATGGCCAGAGTTTAGAAGAAACGACGAAAGCTGACTATCTGGGTGTAAGCTGAGCTGAAGTCTCACATTGACAAAATATGTGCAAAGGCTTTGAGGCCAAACATGCAAAAGGCCAATCAAAGAATTAGGGAGAAGTGTTACCGAGTACTCATCAGACCAATATTGGTGTACAGCACCTGCATATGGGACCCAAGCACAGTGACAGCGATAAAAAAAACTGGTAGAAACACAAAGAAGAGCATTTAGGTTTGTGTGCAATAAATTTGGCAGAGGAGACAGCGTGAGCAAGATGATTGAGGAACTGAACTGGCCCTCACTCAAAGA